>MU225021.1:2955094-2981629 GCA_018584345.1 Thuja plicata | reverse complement strand
TATATATATATATATATATATATATTTAAGAATATGTATAACATATGGGATAATCACAAAAGAGGAAGATACAAAGGCAGTAGAAGGTATAAATGTGTACAACAAATCAGGGAATTTAACAATATCTATATAGATGGATATATATGTATGAAGAAATTAATATGAGTATATATACCCATAAATATGGATATTGGTCCATATAACTAGCACATATGGAATCCATATGCATCAATACCAATAGCTATAAGCATATATATTCATTCCAGAATGTATATGCCAATCTACATAAATATTGGTCCATTGCCAGATATGTGTATACATTTAATCCTCATTGCAGATTGATGGTATTTCAAGAAATGATGTTGCTTGAGCTTAAATTGAGTATTGTATAGAGGCTATGACAGACTCGGGTATAGATCTAAGATTATCTGGACATTCAGGCTTAAACTATCTATGTTGAATCTTGAGGTAAACAAATTTCTTCTAACTACGTGCCATCTTACCCCATATTTTCTAATTTGTCAGCAAGATATTTCCTTCGCGATAGATGTGATTAATAGTGACTTGTTCAAAATAGTTTAGTAGCTCAACCACTCTGCCCAACTTCGAGTGCAATTTCTAGTTAGGGATCTTACCAATTCTTAGAGCATTTATAATTTTGAGTGAGTACCCTTCAATGACAATCCTTCTAAGATGAATTTTAGGATAGAGCACCAAACCTTCCACAAGAGCACAAATTTATCTCATATTATTAGTCTCCTTATCAAGTTTCTTGGAAGATTTGGCACAAATAACCCCCTTTGAATTATGAATGATATAAAAAATACAAGCAACCCCTAGGTTACCTCTTGATGCACCATCACATTTTAGTTTTTACCAGCCTTCCTCTAGCTTAGACCACTGGTATTTATCTCTTATATAAATTTATTGTCCTTGATATTATCATAGATGTGTGAAGGAATGATCAAGCCAAACCACTTCTTTCTCATATTACTATCCCAAGTTGTGAACTTTGCCTCCCCTAGGTTCTAATTTATTATTCTATTATTAACTGTCTCTATAATAGATGTTTCTATTTTATTTAGAAAACTGGCTAGATCAAATCTTTTGTATCGAAAAATGCATCTATTTCTCTCTTTCCAAATTTCCAAAGTCAGGATGGAAGGGGATACCTTCCAAAAAAAATTTAAAAGGCTATTGAAACCTAAATAAGGCCATCCTATAAGTATATCTTTCAAGCTATTGGGTAGGGCTATGGACTAACCTAATTTCTCGCATAGTCATTGCCAACTGGAATAGGATAAAGGGTATTCTACCAATAAAGGGTCAATAGATTCCTCATTTTCTCCACTGAGTACACACTTAGAAGGTCCTTCATAGCCAAATTTCTTGAACTACTCAGCTTTTAAAATTCTCCCTTGCATAGAAAACCAAAGAAACATGCCATATTTTGGTAGGCATGCTTTACCCCAACACATGTGAATGGGTAACTCCGTCTTTTCTCAATTATGTTGTTTCACCAAGGTTGTATACCCATCCTTGGTATTATACTCTCTTGTTTTGGAACCCAACCAGATTAGTCTATCTACCCCTATTTTAGGAGTTATATCCCTCCCACCTAATACCCCTTGTAGTTCTACTATCTCATTTCTTGGGACTGGCATGTCTTCAGGGGATTTCCATTTCTAGCCTAGGGAGGGCTCAAGCTCCAAAAATTATAAATAACCCTTAACCCAATGACCCCAATGTTCCTCAAGATACTCCCTCATGTTAACCAAATTGGGATTCTCCTTTGGACCTGGGTATCCCCCCCAAGAGTTAGTCCAAAAATGGGCCTTATCCCCTATCTAAATCCCATGTTATCTGGTCATTAATTAAGTCTTTACATTCTAATATAAAGTTCCATTTCCTAGATCCCTTTGGATGATTTGCAGTCCTAAATAAACTCTCTTGTGCATCACTGCTAAGGTAGTTTGCTTAAGTAATCTAGCCCATTTGCTATTGGGTTCCTTGTACAGTCTGCATGTAATTTTGGATCTAAGAGTCCTATTCTGGGTTTTCAATTTTTTGAAGTCAATACCTCCAAAATCTTTGGGATGACATAGCTTTTCCCAGCTAATCAATGCCATTTTCTTCTTCTCTGAATTTCCTTGCTAGAAAAAGTTACATATTTTATTTTCTATTTTTTTTTGTTTCTTGTGTAAGGGAAAGGAAATACATCAGATAAATTGGTAAGGATTCTAAAACTGAGTTCACCATGGTAGATTTTCCAGTTGAAGTGAGACATTTTGCTTTCCAGCTATCTTTTCTCTCATCCATTTTATTCTCAAATGGTTTTAATAGTTTTTTGTTCTTGTGACCTTATCTAAGGGAATTCCCAAATATTTACTAGGTAGTGAACCCATTCTGAAACCCAAAATGTTGCAAATTGCAGTTTCCTCTTTGTTGTTCATATGGAATAAAAATATTTTATAT
Source organism: Thuja plicata (assembly GCA_018584345.1). Classification (NCBI taxonomy): domain Eukaryota; kingdom Viridiplantae; phylum Streptophyta; class Pinopsida; order Cupressales; family Cupressaceae; genus Thuja; species Thuja plicata. The sequence goes on along the minus strand of MU225021.1, from coordinate 2,979,154 downwards.
TTCTCTTTATTAATTTCTTACCCAGAAGATTTTGTGTAGCAACTAAGAATGTCATTGAATTTAATGGATTCATGTCTGGTACCTTTACTTGCTAATATGGTATCTTCAAAAAATTATTGATGGGTGGTGTTACGAATTCATTTTGTAATCTTGACTCCACTAATAAGATTATGATTCTATGTATTTGTTATTGGTATTCCTAACGCTTCTACCATGATTGGTCTTCCTAGTGAAGTAACCTTCTCGAGTCCTATTTATTAAACCTGAGAATTTGAGAGTGGCAATGCAACAAAAAATAAACTTAATGCAATGGTTAGATCAGAAACCAAATGCCTCCAAGAATTTGCATAAGAATCTCTATTTAACCTTGTCATAGGCCTTTTAAATATCACATTTTATTAGCATGCTTGGTTCCACGTTATTTTGGATGGAATGAATATCTTCTTGGATAATGATAGCCCCATCAAACATTGATCTACTAGGGACAAACCCTGTTTGTTCTTCAGATACTAACAAAGGTAATAATGGTTTAATTCTATTAACTAGTAATTTGGAGAAAAATTTATATATCATATTGCAAAGAGAAATGGGTCTATAATCTTCTGGACCCTCGGCTTTGTCTTTCTTAGGGATCATGGTGATAAAGGTGTTGTTATTCTCACTCAAAATATTACTTGAGTTTCTCATACTTTCCAAAGCCTCTATCATCTTTGCACCTATAAAGTGCCAACATTTTTGGAAAAAGGAAGTAGAAAAGCCATTTGGCCCAGGTGCTTTGTCTGGATGGAGCTGAATTAATGCAGTTTCAAGCTCTGAGAGTGTGAATTTTTGGTTTAGAATTTTTTTGTGTTCATTAGTAATGACCTTGGGTAGGCAACCATAAATTCCTTGCAGCACAAAAAAAAATGATGCTTCATAATCATTCAAAATTTTTTCAAAGTAATTGACTATTTTAGAGGAGACAACATCAGGATCTGTAGACACTCCACCAATAGAGTTTTTGATGCTTGATATTATGTTGGTTTTTCTTCTAAATTTGGTTCTATTGTGGAAGAATTTTGTGTTTCTATCCACTTCAACCAACCACACTTCTATGGATTTTTGTTGCCAGTATGTTTCCTCTTTAGATAAAAATACCTCATGTTTTCTTAATAATTCTTTCTCCTGGATATAGGTTCCTTGGTCCATACCGTGTTTCATCACTTCCTGGTTAAGGGCATTAATTTTTTGTTCCATGCTTTCTTTTTCCTTAAAAATGTTTTTAAAATGGTATTGATTCCATTGAAGGATATTCTTTTTAATTCTTTTATGTTTAGTGTTGAAGCAATACATCTTAGACTCCTCAACCTCTTCATCCTTCCAGCACTTCTGAACTAAATCTAAGAATCTGAGATCTTACAGCCACATTCTTTCAAACTTAAATGGACACCTCTTTAGTTTAGATTCCTCCTAAATTTCTAGGCAATTAGGAAGTGACCAAACCGCCCATTAGGCATTTAACTGATGCTATAAGATTGCCTTGGAAAAATCCCAAATTCCATTTGAAAACGAACCTATCAAGCTTCTCTAAAACATTGTTGAAGCTAGATCCCTGGTTTTTCCAAGTGTAACAACCAATATTGGTTGCAGTTTCCATGAGGTTGGTGTATAGAACCCACTCTTTGAAATCCTTCCATGGTTATGATTGTATCAAGGAGCCCGCTCTTTTCTCATGGTTGTTCAATATTACGTTGAAGTCTCCCCCAAGTATATATTCCCAATTATGATTGTTATCTAAAAAGGTTCCAATATTTGTCCACAAATCTCTCTTTTTATAGGTAGGGGTTGGTCTGTAAATATTGATGATAAAAATGCTTAAAATTATTACTGACACTCTTAACCCAACCCCTTTGCCAATTTCTGGTATTGACCATAGCCTCATAAGTGACTTTCCTGGGATCTCATATGACTGCCACCCCACCCGAGGCACCTTCTGCTGGAAAAAAATTGTATTTTTTGAGCACCTAAACTTTTACTAGGATTGTATACTTCTTCCAAATTTAATTTAGTTTCCCGAATCATTACTATCTCAGCTTGAAAGGCATTTAAAGCATGTTTTAACATGCACTTCTTGTTAGGGGCATTAATGCTCTTAACATTCCAAGTAATGACCCTAATTTCTTTGTGGGAAGGTTCTTCCCCTTCCCAACATGAAATAGTGAAGTAATCATAATTTGGTCATTAGTTGCCCTAGTTTGGCTGAGAAATTTAGCAATAGGTTTCATTCCCCTCTTTTTAGAGGTTTTACAACAGCCTGGACTGGCTTTATCAAGGCATCATGGTTCCAATCCCAATTTTGATGGAGTTGTTGGATTTGCTGCCACACAAGGTCCTTCATCCTTTGAGCCACAAAAGGCTACATTCTCTTATGCTTCCAACTCATTTAGATCGGTGAGATTTACTATCTAATCTTGCATAATAACATTTTTCTCCATCACTTCTTGCATATTTTCATTCATCTCCAACTCTAAAATCTTGGATATAAGGGACTACTTTTCCATGTTGATTTCTTCCATATTGATAAAATCCTCCACTATACTCTCTACCACTGTATCAATGACCTCCTTACATAGCTTCTGAACATTTAAGTTGAGGTCATTCTCATTAATACCTGCCTCCCTCAAAATTTCGTTAGCATCTGCCTCTGCCAAGAGAGGGTTCTCTATCAATATTATGTTTTCATTAGATATGTGTGATCCTATCTTTGAGCTACTTGGAATTGGTGTCATATCTATAATATTTTTGAGACGATCCTCTTTAGCTTGGCTCTCATTGTTTACTGCCACTCCATTGTCCTTAGAAGTAGGGACAACAACAGTTTCATTCTCCAAAATCTCTCTTTCCTGAACCTCTAGGTCTACTGATGATGTGTGAATTAGGAGTACTAGTATGTCTTTTTAAGGGTTAAGGGCTGAATGTTCCCCATGGGTGCATTCTAGAGGGTTAGTAGTCTAGTTATTGTTGATGTTATCCACATGAACTTGGTCAGCCTCAATAAGTGCAGTATTAATATCATCCCGAGTGGAATGATTATTTTCTTTGGGGGGGGGGGGGGGNGGGCTAGATTTGGACCTCCCTATTCGACTTATAGTAAACCCTCGCAATTCCTCATTGAAACATATTTTAATATCCACTAAGGGCTTATCTATAGAGTCATTAATCCTAGACTTGTTGTGAATCTCAATATCATTTGTTTGAGGGGGGTTGTTCCTCCTATTTAGGATAACTTTATTATGAATGTGACCATAGTACAATTTAGGTTTGGTGAGATATATTGAATGATTTGTGATCAATTTCATTGGGCATATAGAATTTACATTTAGTTTTAGATTTACCAAAATTTTAACAATCAATAAATTCACAACAGAAGATTAGGTATACTAATCCATTTAACAACTTTTATAGAGAAAAAATCACTAGGCTTAAAATTAGGTTTCCACTAAAAGAATTTGAGATTAAGCCCTTCAAAATAAATCAATTCAAAAAAAAAACCTATCTTTCAGTGATATATCCTTACAATCAATAAACAAGAAATTATAGGTAGTGTAGGGTAGTGATACTTACCAAGGGTAGTGATACTTACTTACCCCAATAGATCTCTTTAAACCATTGAACAATGCTATCCACGGAGGACCCAAAACCGCACCACTTTGCAAATAATCCACGACTCTTCCAGTATCCCCGCATATCTTCCGTAAATATATCATTAACAACAACAAGAATGTCTCTTTCCTCCTCCATGGTGGGTTGAGGATCCCCTGTACGCAGAGTATTACACAATGGACGTGGAGATGACAAAGGCTTTCTGTGGATTTTCTCAATTTTCCTCCCTGGGTTTTTGGAGGCATTAAACAACTCATGTCTTCCTTGTTTATCAATATCCCTTTGCTTTTTTCTAGAGCTTTTATGGAGTCGAGGATTCCTGGTTGGCGGGTTGTTGAGAGGGGCCAAATGGTGAATGTCGGGTTGTTTTGTGGTGAGACTTCTTCCTAAAGATATTCGATTTGTCCCAAAGGCAAAACTAGCTACCCTAGGAGAAATAGGTATTACCCATAAATGCCAATCGTTATTACCAGTGTCTCCATTGCCATTACCTACCACCACTATGACATGGTATTTTTGGGCACGTTTCTCCCTTCACCCTCTAAACAGTCTGCCAGCCACCATTGGTTTCCTCTCTCCTATTTTCCTTGTTGGCTCCGGACTTGGGGTTCCTTTGCCATCACTCCGCCCCCAAAATTGAACGCACAAGACACATGATTTCTATAAACCCTAGTTGAAGGAGGATTAACCACCTTTTTGACTGGAGACGGAGGATACCCTAAAACCCCAAATCGGTTGAAGAAAGCAATTTTCCTCTCGTCACCTAAGCAGGGATAATTCATAGTGATGAAAGCCCTCTTCCTTAGGGAAGGTTCGTTTCACAAATGCAGATTAAATTTCGCCATTTCATGAGATATATACTCATAATTAATTTTTTAAATTGATAATAAATATATTTTCATACTTAAAACTTAAAAATTGATATATTTCATTATAATAAAAAGAAATATCTTTTTTAGAAAGAAGTCTTTTAGAAAGAAAAAGAGTTGATTTTTGTAAAATATATAATTCATATATATCTTCCTAATACAAAAATGAAAAAACTTAAATTTAAGAAAGAAAATTTAGTTAGCTCTCAAATTTTATGTAAAGTTATTATACAAAAATCTTTATCATTTAAGAAATTTCAAAATTTTAAAAGTTTATGATAGAAACATCTATTATAAAATTATAAAGTGTCATTCTTAGTAATTAATTTTAAAATTAAATATTGAATAAAGAAACTAATTAGATATAAATAATATTAAATTTTTTGAGTTGATTTTTTTTTAAATTTTTCCTTTTAGAAAGCAAATAATAATAAAGAAAGAAACTTTACTTTTTAAAAGGATTTCTAATATAAACATTCAATTTAAATTAGAAAGTAATTTAGGATGAAATATTTGAACAAAGTAATAAAACAACAATGAACAAGAAATATTTTTAGAAAGAGAAAGAATTGACTTTGGTGAAGTAAAATATATAGTAGAAATATATCTTCCCAATATATACATAATAATAAAAGTAATAATAATTACAAATCTTAACACTAATCTTAATTGTAACCTAAATTCTAACCCTAATCATAATGCTAATCATGTAAACACTTACTTTCTAACTAGTTTATATACATTCTCCAATAAAAAGCATGAAGACAATTATGCTCATGGAGACTTTAAAATTTATAACTAAGCCAAACGCCAACTACACTTCTATGTATAAAATTAAACTTTGGAATGGTAGATTGTGACTACACTAATTTGAAATAAATAAATCCAAATAATAAAAAATTACAACAGTTAATGAGACAATACTTCTAGAACACGTGTTGAAAGGAGCTTTAAAAAAAAATCCCCACGCCTTTTCCCTATGCAAGTAAAATACCTATTTTTATTGATTTATAACTCATATAGCACAGAGAATTGATGGTGAAAGAGAATCGCTACATAAAAAATCATCAAAGTTAGGTTAGAGGGCATGTGATCTATCACTAGCATGAAGTCACATCGCCCATAGATGACAGTAATTCATGCTAAAAGTCAGACACATCCAATGCATGCGTTAAAGACAGTTGCTTTCCTTGCAAATTGACTACTTTTGCACAACACATCAAAATTGGCAATTCCCCAGTCACTTTACATCTCTTGAATTCAGTGTCAAGGTCTGGCACGTTTAAGATTAAATTTTCCTCTGTGAAGTTTGACAAATGAAAAACCCAAAGTCATATCTTCAGTGCTGACTTCTGAGCATTTCAGTTATCTGCTCTGTCACCTTTCCACGAGCTCTCAAAGCTTTTGACCCACCACAATTAGTAGTTTGCCTAACCCTTTTGTTTTCTACTACAGTTTTGTTCGTCATTCATGATAAGGAATCTCTAACAGAAAGTCATTACAACAGCATTTTGCTCCAAATAGCCCAGTTTTACTGTGAGATCTTTTTCACAAGTGGCTTGCCATGGGAACATGGCCGCCCAAGCCCAGGATGGTCTCAAGAAAGGAAATGAGCTTCCTATTGCTAATTCTCATTGTTTCTACTCTCGTCTATGCATTTCTAAATGCCCAACATATTGAAGCAGATTTTGTAGATCAATCTCTGCCCAATAAACCAGCCCGTGTCTTTAGCCGTGCCATGCAATCCTATGTCACAAAACACCCAGAATTGTCAAAAACTGGAGAATTAAATCAGAATACAGAAGAAAGTGAGAATGGAAATGAAAAGCAGGGTTATAATGTTCTTAGAGCAGAAGAAACCAACAAAGAAAGTGTAAGTAGATTGCTGCATCAGGTGGAGCAAAGAATAGAGGATCCTAATGCTGTGCCCTTCATGTTGGTAACAGGGGAAAGATCCTCGCCCTGTGCTACTTCTCATGGTTCTAATGTAATGATGAAGTCTTATAAAAATAAGGTGGACTACTGTAATCTGCATGGTTGCAAGGTCTGGTATGCTTTGGAGATATGGCAGAAAGGATTTGTTGGAACTTGGGTTCGGTACCCACTTCTTTTGCGGCTCATGAAGGCCAATCCCTCTGTGACATGGTTCATGTGGATGGATTCAGATGCCATTTTCACTGATTTCAATTTTTCTATTCCGTTTGAGAGATACAATGGTTGGAACAAGAACATGGTCGTCCCCGGCTTCTGGGAGAAGGTATGATATTTATTTGCTCTACAATTAGTGTTTATATGGTGGAATCTGGATTGTAGATCTGGTGGGTATTTTCAGATGTTAAGGCAGACCAATGATTCAGGAAATTTCTTTGTTTATTGATCTGTTCCAGTATGCTTTGAAATAAAACATTGATTGTAGGTTAGTTTTGGAAAAATGGGCAGATGTTTTATCTATTCAAGAGAAACATTGTTTATATGAAAGTATAAAATGAATTTAGATGTGAGAAATTGAAGAGGTAACTGGTCATTGATTTCGACAGAAATTTTTAGATTTGACTGTAAAATTTTGGACCATGTTTACATTTCATACTAGATCAATGTTCCAGAAACTTTCTGTGTTTTAATGGACTTGTTTAGAAATACATTGAAATGAAACTTTGTGAGTTGTGTTTAAAAAAATGAGTAGATCTTTAATCTATTCAACAGAGTACTGGAACTCCCCACATTTGCTGCAGTCTCCATGTTTTCATGAAATCAATTGAGATGTGGAAAATTAAAGAGGTAAATTATTTTTGAATTTGATTATCTCTTATGATGAGATGTGTAGCATTTATTGAAATAGATTTTCATTGAATTTAAAAGCTTATAGATTGATTGCATAAACATGATCGAGACAGAGGAATCATGTTTATACATTAGAGTGTAACAATGTTTAAGAAAATTTCAATGTGAATAGATTTTGTTCTAATATGTTTTAAAATTAAAGATTGATTTTAATTTATTTCTGGAAAAATAAATAGATCTCAAATCTATTCAAGAAAAGAGTTAGCAAACACATTAATGGGTTACAACCTTCTGGTTGATATTTTGTTATGATTTGTATTGATTTCATAGATGTTTATATTTCATCTAATGCAATAGAACAGTAGTTCAGATTAAAATTGACCGTATCAATAATTATAATGAATTTTTATCAATATTTTATTCATTCCAGACCTTGATTTAAAAGAAAAAGTTATATTTACTGATATATATATATATATATATATATATATATATATACTTCATCGTTTGAACAATGGAAATATAAGACCCAGATTGAGATGTTGATAAAAAGTTTTTCCTTCCCATTTAAAAATATATACTGAATATATAATTTCATAATCGAACAATCAACAACAGTTTTATACCCCTTTTTTAACCGAAAGACATCACAATCTTTTTGAGGCACACCTTTCCTTCTCTTTCTGGCAAGGAAACCTTAGCTCCGAGCCTCCGACATACAATGAATGTTTCCCCATTTAGTTATCCTAAGCAATACAAATCATTGCATTCATCTTTAGTTTCATGGATTTCTAATCTTCTATACTATACTTACTATGGAAGTCTTTTGAAAAAGCAGGTATATGGAGAAAACCCAGATTGGATAGGACTGAACGCGGGGGTATTTCTGATTCGCAATTGCGAATGGTCTCACAAATTTCTAGAAAAATGGATGGAATTTGGTGACCCAGAAAACATAGAAAGGGCAAAGGCGGCTCTGAACACGGTTCTGAAGAGCAGACCGCAGGAATGGGATCCGGACGATCAGAGCGGATTAGTGTACCTTCTCAATAAGAACAGAAAGGAATCTGAGGAAAAAGTATTTCTGGAAGCAAGTTACAGCTTACACGGCTATTTCGAGTACATTATCGATGAGTTTGAGGACATCCTTGTGGGAAAAGCCAAGTGGCCCTTTGTCACTCATTTCTGTGGCTGTAATTTCTGTGGAGGTAAGAATATTACGGACAGATGCACCCGCGGCTTTCAACGAGCTTTCAATTTTGCCGACAACCAATTGCTCAGGCTTGTGGGTCTCACGCATTCTTCTCTCTCTTCTTCTACGCTTCACACACTTGTGGGCTAAGGGAAACCCTAAATTTGTTCACTTTTGACGGGCTACATGTTGTAGAAAACGTATTCGACACGGCTTCCTGATTCTGAAATCTTGTCTTTTTCAATTCTTTTATTCCTAAAACATGTGTGGCTTCGAAGCTTGTCTTTTTCAATTCTTTTATTGCTAAAAGATGTGTGATTGATTGAAAGGTAAGCTAAGCCAAAAACAAGAGCTCTTATTATCTTTAGGCAATAGCTTGCAGAGAAGATGCTTGCACCTTAACTATTGAATTTTTCATTTTCCTGATATTTCATTTTCAGATCACCGGCATTTCCTGTAAATAAAAAATAAAATAAATTTCAACGTTAATTTAACAAAAAAAAATAAAATGTAAACATGTCAGTTTTAGTCCCTTGTTGATTGTCATGTTGGAAGGCCCATTTGAAATTGTGTATTATAGTAATAATACTATTCCAAGTATTTATAATGGTATTAAAAAGTTTTATGTAGTCGTTTTATAAATGATTTTTCCACCATAATAGGAAACATTGAATTCTCTGTTATTAGTTCGATGTACTAATCAAGTAGGGACCCTTCTATGTACAATTGAATTATTAATATTAAATCGTTCGTATATATAATTAATTTATGATGTTGACTTTTTGCTAATATTGTAACAGCTCATATATGAGTAATTAAAATTCATGTTAACTTTTTGTTAACATTCAAACTTAAGTATTATAGTAAAGAAGCATAAAATAATATTTAATTATAAATATTAGTCTTTAGTTGCTTAACATTTATTGTAAAATTATTTTATTTTGTTTTTATTTGAAATTTTTTTTTGTAGTAATACATATAGTTAATTTTGTATATAAAGTTAATTTTTGATTTAATCTTTTATCTTACTTTTTCATTTGTGCTTACTATCATCTTTTTATCTTAACTGATATCTTAACCTTGAATTTATTAATAATCACTTCAATATTTTTCATGGGATATTATAATACAAGACTAAGTCTTAACATCAATAAAAAGTTATCGTTCAAACACATTTGTAGGTGAAGATTAAATTGACAAAAGTTATTTCATTGAACACTACCTATGAAGTTTGGGAAAAGTTGAAAGAGATCTAAGAAGGAAATGATAGAGATTTTTTATTTTTTTTTGGAGTAATACATAATAGTTAATTTTGTAGATAAAGTTAATTTTTGATTTAATCTTTTATCTTACATTTTCATTTGTTCTTACTATCATCTTTTTATCTTAACTTTTATCTTAACCTTCAATTTATTAATAATCACTTCAATATTTTTCATGGGATATTTTAATACAAGACTAAGTCTCAACATCAATAAAAAGTTATCGTTCAAACACATTTGTAGGTGAAGACTAAGTTGACAAAATTTATTTCATTGAACACTGCCTATGAGGTTTGGGAAAAGTTGAAAGAGATCTAAGAAGGAAATGATAGAGAAAAATTATCAAAGAAGTTGATGTTAGAATGTGAGATTGATATGATCGATGATGTTTTCAATGATGTCAATATGTCCTTATTCCAACCTTTTCGTGTATCAATTGATGTGTAACCGATAGCATGTTTGTTTTGGTTGAGGTCACCGACAGGTTTCAGTGAGGGTTCTTCATTGGATGCAACATATGGTTAATTAGATCAATGCTATTTGGGTGTGTATCCTTTATACTTTTTGGTCCCAACTTCATGTGTGTCTTATGCGAGGAGATCAATGTTCATGCAGAGCAACCTGTTGGTCTTAGTGGTGAATTCAATCTCTCTTCATATATTCCGTCAGTGAGCCTTTTTGTATCGGCAGTGAGCCCTATTGATAGTGAGCCTTAATATTCTGGCAGTGAGCCTTATTGTACCTGTAGTGAGCTCTATCGATAGTGAGCCATTGTAAAAATCACCATACATGTGTCACCTTAATAGGTGTTTTACATTTCATGAGAATTAGCTTCTCCATGGTTTTTCCCATCTTGGGTTCTAAAGTAAAAACCTGATGTTCTCTATGTTGATTTTTTGTCTTCTTAATGCTTATATTTATGTGGATATTTGATATGATTAACCAACATATCTAAAGTGGGTGATATTGTTGTTTGTAAGTTTACCGACTGAAGAAAAGTTTTATAAGTTGTGTGGGAATAACTGATTCACTCTCCCTCTTAGTTATTCATCTTGTTCACCAATTGGTATTAGAGCTTGGTTCCTCGGTGAAGAGATTAACTACTTGAGGCAAATCTAATGGAAATGACACCTAAATTGAATATCCCTTTGTTTAATGGATCAGATTATAGCTCATGGAAAGATCAGATGAAAGGATACTTTGTATCAGTTGGTTACAAGACCTAGAAGCATGTGGGGACCAAGTATGTATTTCCTCATAATGGGCTTACCACTTAGGACAAAATTGAGGCATATGAGTAAAATCAAAAGGTAAGGTATGTTATTACTGGTGGTTTATCAAAGAACGAATTAGAAAAGATTATTTCTTTGAAAACTACATATGTCGTTTGGGAAAATTTGAAAGAGCTCTATGAGGGGAATGACAGAGTTAAGTTATCTAAGAAACTAACGACTAAAAGACATTATGAAAACTTGAGAATGGAAGATGGAGAAGATATCAAGAGCTTATTTTTAAAGGGTTGAAAATGGAGTGAATGAAGTCAAGAATCAAGGAGGAAATATTAACAATGAATACTTTATAGAGAAGATCTTAATGTTATTACTAGACAACTACACTGACAAGACCTCAACAATTGAAGAGGTATATGATCTAAAGAAGTTTACCAAAGAATAGTTATTTGGTACCCTGACAACATTTGAATTAAGAAATTTTGGAAGAGACAAGAGCATATCTGAAATAACATTTAAAGAAACAAAATCATATGATGATTTAGATGGTGATGATGAAGAATAATTTAAAGAAAACTTTGCAAGGAGATTGAAGAAAGGTACCGACAAGTACAAAGGTATGTTACTTCTAAAATATTTTAGATGTGGTTGTTGGAAGCTACAATTGAAACAATTGTTATATTTCCATTGATGTCAAACCTTAACTAGTAAGACACTTTCTATCTTGTAAAGTGCCATATAAATTGATTGATGAAGAAGATTTGAAAAGAGGAGATAAAAAGAAGACTTGGTGAAATGGTTGAGTTATGTGAAACTACAATGGGTACTTAATGAGATTTCATATTGGTAAGGTAATATGTTGTTTATCTTTTACACCAAGTGAAGTTTGGATGACTACATTTTTAGTCTTGACTAAGTAACAGAGAAAAAGATTAAGGATCTTATGTATGTACCGAGTGATGCGAGTGTTGACCGAGCATTAGTGCATGCCAAACAAATTTAGTGTCGACTGAGCATGAGTATTTAACGAGCGTCAGTAAATTACAGAGTTATCTTACGATGACCAAACGGAAGAACACAGTGATGAGCGAGTGTCAGTATTTTGATAGCTTGAGAGAAATTTGAGATCTCAGTTGGCATAGTTAATTTCTTGGGATATGTGAAGTATATTTAAGATAAGGATGATTATTGTGGAGAATTAAATGATCATTTAATATATGTTTAACCATTTTTATGTATGGATTCAAGGATGAGTTTTAGGATGTATTCTACCTTGTAAATGGAAAATGAAATGTTGGAAGGATTCGTTGGATCTGACCAAACCCTAAGATCTATGGTGATGATTAAGTGGCAAAAGATCTAGCTACCTGATCAGAGAGGTATAAGTTTAACATAATTGCAGGTTATGTGTGTAGAGGTTAATTCAGTTGATTGGAAAATCTAAGCAGAAGGCAGAAAATGATGAGAAGAGCAGTATAGGACTGCACATTGGTGATTGCTTGATGAATTTCAAAATAAATCTGAGTGATAGAGATGATAATGGAGGCGAGTCAGTGAATTAGCATTTGAGAGAAAGTGTATTTGTATTTGAAAAGTGATTTGTATGTTTCAGATCACATTACTGTTACTTTCTAACCATTGTATCAATGAAAAATCCTTTTAAATAACCTTGACCTAATAGTCATATTCTAAATCCTTTAATCAAGGTGACATTCTAATAGAATGGTCTAAGCCCTTTGACAAGCCTCACTTTTAGCAAGGTGATTAAATCCTTTAACAATGTGTATTGTAACCTTTAACAGGGTTGGCTCCTCAAAAAGCTCACTTCAGAAGAGTCAACAATTGGTAGCATGTTACTGGTGGTTTTTCTCATATTAGGTTTCCATGTTAAATCTTGGTGTCATATTTGTGTGAATGTTATTTGATGTATTGTACTATTAAGAATTTTATATTCTACAAGTTGATTACATTAGGACAATGAAATGCAAGTTTATGTTATTGATTATATGCTATAGAGACTGAGTGGATTTGAGTTGGTTAAAGTTTTTATAATTTCAATTGGTACATCTAGACCTAGGATAACTAATTCACCCCCCCCCTCAGTTATTCTGAATCATTTTAACAATTGGTATCAGAGCATTGTGGTGCTTGTAGAGAAAATTGTGAAGGTACTTGAAGCTAAAGATCAAGATGTATAAAAAGGAGGTACCAAGGCTGAACAAGGAGAACTTCCTTACATGGACAATTTTGATGAAGTTACATCTAGCTAGGATTGGAGAAGCAGCAAAATACTATGTGGAACATGATTACATAACAGTGCCTACAGTTATGATAGCTCAATAGATGAAATAAAAACAAGAACACAACTAAGCAATGTTGGAGATTGCATCAGCCCTAAGTTATCCTGAATTTGAATATATATAAGACTGCAAAACTCCTAAATAAATGTGGGACACACTGGAAACTATCTATGGAGGTGATACAAATGTACTCAGAGCCAAATCTGAAATCTTGAGAAGTAAGTTTGATGAAATGAGAATGTTAGATGGATAAACTATGGTTCAATATTGCAGCCAAGTTAAGGAGGTTGTAAATGCTATTACAGGAGCTAATGGATCTATTGGTGATGATACTTTTATTAGCAAGGTACTAGGAACTCTACTTCCTATTTTTCTATTAGAGTATATGCTATACAAGAACTGAGATGTACTCCTGGTAACAACTTAACTCTGGAAGGTTTAGTTGGTAGAATTACTACTTGTGAGTTATGAGATTTTGATAATTTCAATCCTCACAATGTTAATTATGTATTCAAATCACAATTGACTCTTCATAAATCTAAGAAAGGAAAAGAAAGACATGTGAATAGTGATAGTGACACTTCTGATGATGATCTTGATGAACTTGAAGCACTTATGGCTAGAAGACTACCAAGAGGAAAATGACAAATTCAAAGGTAAACTTCCTATAATCTATTTTTCATGTAACAAAGTTGGTCATATTGCAACAAGATGCTCTGATAGGAGTGACAAGGATGATACAAGGGAAAGTAAGTACAAAGACAAAAGGGATGACATAGATTTCAGAAGGTTTAAGGACTATAAAGACAAAGATAAGAAATCCTGCTATACTGCTAAAGAAGAAACTAATAGTGAATATGATGACAATGATATAGAAGTTCTTTATGTTGCTATGAAAGATGATTCTGATGAGGATGAGAAAACTGCACTTATTTCATATATTAGTAAAGGTGATAGATGGATAATTGATAGTGGTTTCTCACATCACATGAGTGGTGATAAAAGTAAATTTGAATCCTTAACCTATTGCAAAGGTGCTAGTGTTAAGTTTGGTAATGACAAACCATGTCCTGTAAAAGGAAAAGGATCAATAAACCTGACTGATAAGATCATATGTGAGAATGTTTATTGGGTTGAAGGTCTAAACTATAATTTGTTGAGTGTTTCTCAGTTGAACACTTCTAGATACTGAGTTGAATTCCATCACAAAAAGACTAAAATATTTGATGCTACTGGTGAACTAATTGGGAGTGGTGAAAAGACAAGAGGTAATTTGTTCTATATAAATCTATCTGATGAGACATGTTTGTTTGCACAATATGATGATATATGGTTACGACATTAGAGGTTATGTCATGTGAACTTTGACAATTTGGTAAACATTAGTAAGATGAATAGAGTAAGAGGCTTACCAAGATTGAAGAAACCTAATAATATTATGTGTAAGCAATGTTAGTTGGGCAAAATGACAAAGTCTAGTTTTGAGAGAAAAACCTATACTTCAGATAATGTTTTGGAATTGGTTCATACTAACCTTTGTGGATGTATTGTTGTGCAAAGCTACAGTGGTGATAAATATTCCATATGTTTTGTTGATGATTACTCTAGAATGATGACTGTAATGTTTCTAAAAGAAAAATCTGATGTTTTTTAATTGTTTAAGTGGTATTTGCCAAAAGTTGAAAATAGACAAGTAAGAGCTTGAGATGTCTAAGATCTAATAGAGGAGGAGATTTTATATCTAATGAGTTCAACTTATTCTGTAATGATAGAGGAATTAAAATATAGATGCCTACTCCAAGAACTCCCCCACAAAATAGAATAGCCGAGTGAAGGAATAGATCAATGATGGATTGTGCTAGAACACTAGTGATAGAGAATAATGTCGCACAAAAGTACTAGAGAGAAGTTGTAAGTATAGCAGTCTATACCTTGAACCAAGTACAAGTCAAGAAAGTTATTGATATAAATACAACTTATGAGTTATGGTATGGTTATGCCCCTAATGTAAAATACTTTAAAGTCTTTGGAAGAAAATGTTATATACTGAAGGACAATATAAATGGAAAACTTGATGCTAAGAGTGATGAAGGCATATTCCTAGGTTATTCCACTAAGATCAAAGCATATGTCTTTCAATTCTAACATTAACAAAGTTGTGGAAAGTACAAATGTTAGAATTGATGAATATGCAGAAAAGAATGAAGTTAAATGCAAGCAAGAAACTGATGACTACAGATCTTGTGTTTACATGAACGAAGGAGAGCCCAACAGTTTACCTAACCTAGAAAAAGAATCTACCAAACAACATAATGGTGTTGTTGAGAAACAACAAGAAAATGCCGAGACATAGAAAGAGGTTGTCGAGCTTCAGGAGGAAACTATCGATGAATCTGAGGAAGAAGTAGAAACACAAATGAACCTTAAATGAATTTTCATGAAGAATCTGAGGAATAAAAATAAGAGAAAAGGAGACCAGAGCCTACACTAGCAAAATATGTAAGAAGACACCATAAATCAGATCAAATCATTAGAGAAAAAGATTTAGAGGTCATGATAAGAAGTAAATTGAAAAATCATACATGCTTATTATGAGAGTTTGAGTCCAAATCAGTGAAAGATGCTTTGGATAATGAAGATTGGATACAAGCCATGAATGAAGAAATTGAACAAATTGAGAAGAACAAAACTTGGATACTAGTACCTAGACCAAAGGACAAGAATGTTATTGGAACCAAGTGGGTATTTAGAAATAAGCTGAATGAACATGGAGAATTTATAAGAAATAAGGCTAGAATGGTATGCAAAGGTTATGCATGAGAAGAAGGTATTGACTATGGTGAGACATTTTCCCCAGTTGCTAGATTGGAAGGAGTTAGAACTTTATTGGCTTATGCAAATTACAAAGGATTCAAAATATATCAAATGGATGTCAAATCAGCATTTCTAAATGGAATACTGGAAGAAGAGGTATACATTGAACAAGATGAAGGATTTGTTGATTCAATCAAGAGGAATATGGTCTTCAAGCTACATTAAACATTGTATGGATTGAAGCAAGCCCCAAGAGCATGGCATGAGAGATTGCACAATTAATTAGTCAAGATATGATTTTCAAGAACTAATGACAACAATAATCTATACTTAAAGTTTGAGAAAGGTAAAGGGATATTGTTAGCTGAAATATTTGTTGATGATATCATATTTGGAGGACAAGATGCTTTATGCCAAACATTTTCAAATGAGATGCAAACTGAATTTGAGATGTCTATGTTTGGAGAGATCAAATTCATTGTTGGTCTTCAAGTATATCAGATGAAGAAAGCTATCTACATTACTCAATCTAAATATATCAAAGAGATAATGAAAACCTTTTGCATGGAGGAGTTTAGACCTGTAAGTACACCTATGGCTACTAGACAAAAACTATCAAAGACTAATGAGAAAGCTGAAATCAATCAAACCCTATATAGATCAATAATTGGGAGGCTACAATATGTTGTCCATAGTAGACCAGATATTGCATTAGCATTTGGGATTGTTGCAAGATTTTTTGCAAATCCTAAAGATAGTCCCATAATGGCAGTGAAAAGGATACTGAGATATTTTAAGGGAACATAGGACTATGGATTATATTATAAGAAGAATGAGAAGTTTGAACTGAAATTTTATATAGATGTCGATTGAGAAAGTAATGTTGATGACATAAAGAGAACAAGTGGTGGCACATTCTTTTTAGGAAAGAGATTAGTCTCTTGAACAAGAAAAAAAAAATTGCATTTCTCAATCAACAATAGAGGCTGAATATGTTGCAGCAGCAGTTAATTGTTCAAATATAGTGTGGATCAAGAAATTGTTGAAAGGAATGAAGGAAGAGATCAATGAACCAGTTGTTATTTTCTATGATAACACAAGTGGTATTAATAATTCAAAGAACCCGATGATCCATACAAAGACCAAGAATATTTCTATAAAGTGTCATTACTTGGGAGAGTTGGTACAAGACAAAGAAGTAAGACTTGAATATGTAAATATAAAAGAACAGTTGGCAGATATATTTACTAAGGCATTACCCAAGGATGTTCATGAGTATCTGAGAGGTAAATTAGGGGTGATTCCCCTATCTAAGGCTAACTAAGATAACATAGATTTATTGCATCAAATGTATTACACAGAATATCTGACAAATTGATGCAAAGGTGGTCACACTTTAGGAGTTGCCTAAAGGTGTGAAGAGTAATGCACAAGATTTTGATAATTCATAAGATGACAGAGGGAGCATAGAATTCATATAGTTGACACAGAGATATCTACATGATGAAGATGTATGTCTTTGGCATTGTTGTCAAAGAGGGATCATAAGACATGAAAACATTGAGGGAGATATACTATGAAAGAAATGTACTAAGAGAGATAAGCTACAAAGATAAGCTAATATTTGTAATGGAGAGAATCAGAATGAAGCTAAGGACATTAATTAAAATCTATTTACAGACCATACTATTTGGATTGTTTGATAACCTTGCATGTGTCGTTTGCATTTGTTTTCCATCGATTCCAAAGATGGATATTGTTGGAAGCTACAATTGAAACAATTACTATATTGTCATTGATTTCAAACCTTAACTGGTAAGACAATTGTTATCTTGTGAAGTGCCATATCAATTGATTGATGAAGAAGATTTGAAAAGAGGAGATAACAAGAAGACTTGGTGAAATGGTTGAGTTAGGTGAAACTGCAATGGGTACTTGATGAGATTGCATGTTGGTAAGGTAATATGTTGTTTATATTTTAAACCAAGTGAAGTTTGGATGACAACAAGTTTAGTCTTGACTGAGTAATAGAGCAGAAGATTAAGGAACTTATGTATGTGTTGAGTGATGTGAGTGTCAACCAAGCGTCAGTATATGCTGAACAAATTTAGTGTTGACTGAGCATTAGTATTTACCGAGTGTCAGTAATTACTGAGTTATCTAATGATGACAGAGCGCAAGAACACAGTGATGACCGAGTGTCGGTATTTTGACAGTTTGAGAGAAATTTGAGATCCCAGCCAACATAGTTGATTTCTTGGGATATGTGAAGTATATTAAAGATAAGGATGATTGTCGTGGAGAATTAAATGAGCATTTAATATATGTTTAACCATTTTTATGTATGGATTCAAGAAGGAGTTTTAGGATGTATTCTACCTTGTAAATGGAAAATGAAATGTTGGAAGGATTTGTTTGATATGACCAAACCCTAAGATCTATGGCGATGATTAAGTGGTAAAAGATCTAGCTACCTGATTAGAGAGGTATAAGTTGAACCTAATTGCAAGCTGTGTGTGTAGAGGTTAATTCAGTTGATTGGAAAATCTAAGATGAAGGAATAAAAGGCTAAGAAGAGCAGTACATGACTACACAATGGTGATTTCTTGACAAATTTCCAAGCAGATCTGAGTGATAGAGATGACAATGGATTCTACTTAGTGAATTAGCATTTGAGCGAAAGTGGATCTGTATTTGCAAAGTGAATTGTATGTTTCAGATCACATTACTGTTACTTTCTAACCATTATATCAGTGAAAAATCCTTTTAAATAAGGTTGATCTAATAGTCATATTTTAAATCCTTTAATCAAGGTGACATTCTAATGGAATGGTCTAAGCCATCTAACAAGGCTCACTTTTAACAGGGTGATTAAATCCTTTAACATGGTTACATTTAACAGTGTGCATTGTAACCTTTAATAGGGTTGGCTCCTCGCAGAGCTCACTTCAGAAGAGTAAAAAATTGGTAGCATGTTACTGGTGGTTTTTACCGTATTGGGTTTCCACGTTAAATCCTGGTGTCATATTTTTGTGAATGTTATTTGATGTGTTGTACTGTTAATAGTTTTATATTTGACAAGTTGATTACATTAGGACAATGAACTGCAAGTTTATGTTATTGATTATATGCTATAGAGACCGAGTGGATTACTGAGTGGATCTAAGTTGGTTAAAGTTTTTATAAGTTTAATTAGTACATCTAGACGTAGGATAATTGATTCACCCCCCTCTCAGTTATTTAGAATCACTCTAACAGTGGTAAAATTAGTCATTTAGAAAGTAGGTGTCCAAAGAAAGGTCCTAGACAAAAGTTTAAGAAGTTCAATAAGAAAGCTTACTATGAGAAAGAAGATGCTAGTATCTCAAATGATGAATCAAAGACAAAATATTATTTATTTATGTTGAAGATGATGAAAAATTAGAGATTGATATTACTAATATTTGTGTTGAAGTTGATAATGATGTTGAAACTACTTTGTATGTTAGAAGAAAGAAGAATTAATGCTTGATTGATAGTGGTTATTCTCATCATATGACGGAAGATAGAAGTAATTTTTTATTACTAGCAAGTATGATGGTGGTCCTGTTAGATTTTACAATGTAGCTTACATTTTTGGTAAAGGCTCTATGACTTTTGATGGAAATAATAACACTAGCAATGTCTATTATATGAAGGGTTTGTATCATAATTTGTTGAGTGTTGGACAAATGTGTGAAAATGGATATGATGTCATTTTGAAAAAAATAAAGGTTGTGAAATCAGGAAAAGATTAGGAGATCTAATAGTAATCGAGAAAAGAATAGGAAGGAACATGTACCAGCTGAAGGAGCATCAAAAAAATGTTGTTTACTATCTCAGACTAATGACTCTTGGCTTTGGCATTGAAGAATGTGTCATATAAAATTTGACAAATTTGTGAAAATAATCCCATCTCGTGTGTTGAGAGATCTACCCAGACCACATAAATAATACAACACTATCTACAAGGGCTATCAACAAGGGAAGTAGAGAAGAGAATCATTCAAGACAAAAGACTATTCATCTACCGATGTATTGGATATTTTGCACACCAATCTCTATGGTCCTACTAGAACAAGGAGATTTAAAGGTTAAAGGTAATTTATACTTTTTATTGATGAATATTCAGGGATGACATGGGTTTCTTTTCTCAGAGACAAATCTGAGGCATTTTGTGAAGCTCAAGATATTTAAGGCTAGAGTTGAGTTTGACTATGGTAGAAAGGTTAAGTGTTTGAGGTCTGAAAAAGGAGGAGAGTGTACATCTGATTCTTTTGATTTTTTTGTGAAAAACATGGTATTAAGAGACAATTTTCAGAAGCAAGAACACCCCAGTAGAATGGTGTTGTGGAAAGAATTAATTAGACAATTCAGAAAGAAACAAGAACTATGTTGAAGGAGGAAAGCCTACTAAAAATATATTGGAGAGAAGCAGTGCATAGTGTTATGTATACACTTAATAGAGTTATATGCTGGAGGAAATATGGAAAGACTTCACATAAATTATGGCATGGAATAGCACTTACAGTTAAGTACTTCAAAATATTTGGCAGAAAGTGCTACGTTCAGAAAGATGAAGAAAATCTTATAAAATTTGATACAATAGCAAATGAAGGAATATTTCTAGGTTATTCTACAAGAAGTGAAGTCTATCGACGCTAAAACAAGAGACTAAACAAAATTGTGGAAAGTGCGAATGTGAAGGTTGATGAAGAATTCCAGAAGATCCCTAAGTGACACATAGAGTATGAATGTGATACAAAGGAAAAAAAGAAAAGAAGAAAATAAAGAAGAAGAAGATACTCAATCGATACTGACATCTACAACTAAGAAACCAAGGTATGTATAGAAGAATCATTCAGAGAATGAGATCATTGGCGATAAGAATAAAGTAGTTGTTACCAGAAGTAAAGCATCTCAAGATCATTCTTTGTTATGTATATTGTTAGAGATTGAACCTAAGTCTATAACAAAAGCTTGTAGTGATCAGAGTTGGATTAATGAAATGAAGGAAGAACCTAGTCAGATAGAGAAGAATTAGACCTGGGAATCAGTGCCTAGGCCGATAGACAAGAATATGATAGGCACAAAATGGGTTAACTGAAATAAACTAGATGAGAATGGAAAGGTTGTGAGGAATAAGGCAAGATTAGTATGCAAGGGTTACTCAAAAATTGAATTCATCCACTTTGAATAAATGTATGCCCATGTTGCTCGGATGGAGGCTATTAGGATGTTCTTGGAATTTTCAATATTCAAAAAATTCAAGGTTTATCAGATGGATGTCAAGTCTGCATTCCTAAATTGAGAACTGAAGGAAGAAGTGTACATTGAGAAAACAGAAGGATTCAGATAAAAGATAAATCCAAATGTAGTTTACAGGTTGAAAAATGCATTGTATAGATTGAAGCAGGAACCTAGGGCGTGGTATGGAAAACTGTATAAATATATAATTAGTCAAGGATTCAAGAAAGGTTGGGATGACAACAATCTGTACTTCAAAATACTTTTAGAGATAATTTTTATTGTTGTTGTGTATGTTGGTTATATCATCTTTGGACACAAAGATGATTTATGCAAGATGAAGAAAGGCAACTAGAATTTGAAATGTCCATAATTGGTGAATTTATTTCTTTCTTGGATTGCAAGTAAGTCAAAATGAAAAAAGGTATTCTCATTTCTCAATCCAAGTATATGAAGGAGTTACTAAAGAAATTTGTCTTAGAAGACTCAAATCCTGTATGTACTCCCATTGTTACCAATTGTAATTTAATTAAGGAGGATGATTCACCGAAAGCAGATGCAACTAAATATAGATCAATAATTGGAGGATTGTTATACCTGACAACTACTAGACCACATATCATGTATGTTGTATGTCTAGTAACTATTTATTTCAGTAGGAAGAGAAAGAGACATGTTATGGCAGTAAAGAGGATTTTTAGATACTTGAAAGGAAAAAATGATATGGGATTATGGTATCCAAGAGAACCAAATTTTTCACTAACAACATATACATATTCAAATTGGGCAGTTCATGTTGGAAATGAGATGAGTAACTGAGAGGGGAGGGGTGAATCAGTTACTACAAAACATTTCCAAGTCCCTTAGATGTCTTTAAACAAACTAGTCATTGTTGCTCGGTCAACATAGATATTTTACTATCACTCGGTTAACATAGAAAATCTTAAGATATTAACTGTGATTGTCTTTAGTAATTAATTACTATAACATAAACCATAAAGAAAATTAAATGTACACAGATAACACCAAGATTTAACATGGAAACCAATATGGGAAAAACCACCAATTGCAACTAGTTACTGATTTTGACTCTTCTGAAGTGAACCATGTTAGAAGCGAACTCTGTTAAAGGTTACAATAACACACTGTTAGGTGTGACCCTGTTAGAGGATTTAATCACCCTGTAAGGAGTGGCCTTGTTAGAGGTCTTCAAACACTTCAATATAGAAATGTCACCTTATGAAAGGATTTACAAAAGACTGTTAAGTCTAATCTGTTAAGAGATTTTGAATCACTGCTACAATTATTAGAAAGTAATAATGGATTGACCTGATTGTACATGCAACTATCTTTGCTAATTCATATATTGCTCTATTTGTAAACTGGATCCTCACTAGTCAAATCTTCTATTGCAACTCTGTCTGGATGATCTGTCTTCAATCAGAATCTCATGTGATTTTTCCTCTGCTCTTCATATCATGTTCATCCACTAATTCAATTACTTCCACACACACACACACACTTCTCAAACCAAACTTGACCTTATATAAATATATAATAGACCTTGTCAAGTCGGCCTCTATATCCTTCCAACTAAATAATAAAACTCAAAGATGTCAGCCTCATATGCCCAATTAAACATAAAATGTAATCATCTGTCAGTCGGCTGACACTAACTATTTAACTCGGTCAACACTGGAATTCTTCAATGCCCGACCAACACTGTAATGCCTGAGTGAAGTCGGTAAGAACTAAATTTCTTCAATGTTTGACTGAACTCAGAGAACACCGAGATCACTTGGCATACACTAACTGTGCTCGGTTTGGATGTAGAAATTTATGTAACATCACTACATAAGTGTATATACATGTTTAACATCAATGACAATACAAAATTGAATAATTTTCATCAACAATCTCCCTCTTTGGCAATACAACATGTCATAATACAAAGAATTTTAGAGCAACAGTGTATCATCTTAAAATGGAAGAACTTCCATGTTAAGAGTGTTTATCCCTCCTTAGGGGATGTATTTGACCTCCATCACCTCATCCCCCTGATCTGCCTTTCTGTCCACCATTTTCTGACCTGATTTCTGCATTCTGGGATACAGACCTGTATTTCTAGGATTTAGGGACAGGGTCAACCTCCTAGGACAGGGTCGACCTTGACCTTGACCTAGTACAGGGTTGAACTTGACCCTATCCTAGGACACGGCCAACCTTGACCCTGTCCCAGGGTCCAAATCCCAGGAACTTTTGGTTTTCCGGATGTTGGTCCTCACAAAAAGCTTTCTCCCGCTTCCAGGTCAGCTGTTTCGGGTTCCAAAATGATTGATTCCTAAATTATATTTAATATAGGTCCACTTCTAGGGGCATGTGTCCAATTAGGATTTAATCCTCTTATGTAGGTCTCCTTAGAAGATTGTGCCCTAATTTCATATAAAAGGAAGCTCTCTCCTCTCATTTTCTCCAAGTCTTCCAAGTGCAAAAAGCTCTAGCCAAGATTTTGTTCAAGCATCCATTGTTCTACATGTTTTCAAGCTCTCAAGGTGTTCAAGTCTTCCTCTCAAGCATTAAAGTTCTCCATTGAAGATCAAGGATTCAAGCTTTCAAGCCCTTGAAGGGATTTGGTTCAAGCATTCAAGATTCATCATTCAAACCCTAGATCTAGCCATCATGATGGTGTGATCTTCCTTCAAGATC
>MU225021.1:2927388-2954994 GCA_018584345.1 Thuja plicata | reverse complement strand
TTGTGCATCCTCAAAAATCTTTCAAGGTGGATTCCAAGCATACAATCATGGAGGTTTATGGTTTCTAAAGTCCATTCTTTCATATTTACATACTTGCTACATTTGAATTACAATTGCATATCTATTCAATATAATAGCTTCATTGTTAGATTCAATTCTACTACTTGCTAGCATTCTTATTTCAAATATTGATTTGAAGGTTAATTCCTAAGTCGGGGTTTGACTAAGGAAAACCCCTCCCCCACAAAAAACATACATTTTTCTTTCAGGTATAGGTTCCGGACTGTAGATCTTAGGCCAGATCTGGATACCCTTTTCGGTTTTCTTTCAGACTGTGCGAACAAGGACACTTTCAGAGTTGAGAAGATCGAGTTGGCAAAAGTGGTACAAGGTCGACCTCTTTTTTTCCTACAGGTACAGGTTTGGGATTGAAGATCTGAAACCAGATCTGGATACCCTTTTCAGTCTTCTTTTGGACAGCATGAACAGGGACACTTTCGGATCTGTGCAGGACAGGGTTGGCATTTGTGGTACAGGGTCAACCTTTTTCATAAGATGATAGCAGAATGGAAAAATATTTATGGGTTTTGTTTGCCTCTATGTTTCCTTTTCGGATCATACTTCAGATTTTCCAGAAATTGAGTATAGACCCCAAAAAATAACAATATTTGATCTACCACTTTTTAAGGTTGGTACTTTTTCCTATTCTTTTCAATTACTGTCATTATTTATATTAATCAATCAATTTACAGAATTTAAGATCCCCTTTCTTGGTCTCTTTCCAAATAGTGGATTCATTTGTGTATTAACCCTTTGGGGTTGATCAAAATTGGATCTCCTATTTGTGTATTTGAGGGTGAAAGAAAGGAGCATCTTATCTTCCCTTAATCACAATCATAATTGCAATATACAATCAATCAACTTCAAGTAAGTGTAAAGTGGGGTTAAGGAAACCACCACAAATAACAATTCAAACCCCTCTCCCTAAAACCCCATTTTTCTTCTTTACAAATAGTAAGATGAATCAAATTTTACCAATGTCTTTAGCTTCATTCTGATTCACATCCATAAGACTCCTTTTGTCAACAATAAGTGAGATAAAATTCACCCTCTTACATCTGTCTTTGTCCCTGATAAAGTTCTCCCTCTGTCGTAATCTTTACTGTCATACAGTAATCTCTCCCTCTTTCACTGATCACTATGACATCATTAATCTCTCCCTCTTTGAAAACCAATGCCAAAGACACCAACATCAAGTTGTAATGTACCTGAATGTACTAATTCATATGCAATGAGCTCTGATAATCTACATCAACATGTTTGATCTGTCATGTAGCTCGGTTGATGCATCACTAAACTATTCTTTAGTGAGCCTCAGTTAGGGGAATCACCCCTAGCTTTCCTCTGAGATACAAGAATGCATCCTTAGGTAAAGGCTTGGTGAATATGCCTGCAGCTTGTTCTTTAGTATTAACATATTCCAACCTTCTTTGTTATGAACTAATTCTCTCAGGAAATGATACTTTATTGCAATATGTTTGGTCTTGGTATGCATCACAAGGTTCTTTGAAATGTTAATAGCACTAGTGTTGTCACAGTAAATAATAACTGGTTCTTTGATTTCTTCCTTCATACATGACAACAGCTATTTGAACCATATGATATTTGAACTATTGATTGTTGTAGCAACATACTCTGCCTCTGATGTAAACTGAGAAATGTTGTTCTATTTCATGCTAGTCGAGGTGACTAACCTCTTTCCAAGAAATAATGCTCCACCACTTGTGCTTTTCCTATCATCAACACTTCCTGCCCAATCAACATCAGTAAAAGTCCTCAAGTCAAATTTTCCTCCTTTCTTATACCATAGTCCATAATCTTTAGTACCTTTAAGGTATCTCATAATCCTTTTGATAGCCATCAAATGATTTTCCCTAGGATTATCTGAAAACCTTGCAACAATACCAACTACTAATGCAATATCAGGTCTGGTGTGAACAACATATTGTACTTTGCCAATCATGGACCTGCAGGTAGTGTGATTTACCTCCTTTGAATCATCATCCTTAGAAAACTTATGTCTAGTAGACTAGGTGTCCCAACTGGTCTAGAATATTCCATTCCAAATTTCTTGAGTATCTCTTTGATGTATTTTGACTGAGTAATGTAGATACCATCCTTCATCTGTTGAACTTGTAAACCAACAAAGAATTTGATTTCACCAAACATAGACATCTCAAATTCCTTACACATAGCTACAAATAATGCTTTGCATAAATCATCATATCCAGTGAATAATATATCATCAACAAATATCTCTTCTAATAGTATCTTGTCTTTAGGGCCTTCTTTGATGTACAATCTACTATTATCATTAGTTCTCTAAAATCCAATACTTATTAGATAACCATGCAGTCTTTCATACCAGGTTCTTGGAGCTTGTTTGAGTCTGTACAAGGCTTTGTGCAGCTTGCAGACCATATTCCTTCTATTAGGATCTACAAAGCCTTCAGGTTGCTCAATATAGAATTCTCGTTCTAGGATTCCATTCAAGAATGCAGACTTTACATTCATTTTATATACCTTGTATCCTTTTTGTGTAGCATATGTGAGAAGAGTTATGACTCCTTCAAGTCTTGCAACAGGAGAAAATTTTTCTCCATAATCAATACCCTCTTGTTGAGCATAGCCTTTACATACTAATCTGGCTTTATTTCTAGAAACTTCACCTTTTTCATTCATCTTGTTTCTAAAAACCCACTTAGTACCAATTACATTCTTATATTTTGGTCTATGTACAAGAGTCTAGGTCTTGTTCTTTTCTATCTACTCAATTTCTTCATTCATTTCTTCTATCCAACTTTCATCATTCAATGCATCATTGATAGATCTAGGTTCAATTTCACTAAGCAAACATGTACCTTTAATTTTGTTTCTTGTCATTATTCCTTCTGTCTGATCTACAATTATTTTCTTGGGTGCATGATGCCTTCTGACATATTTGGCAAGTACAAGATCCTTCCTTCTTGATTCTGGGTTTGCACCACTATTTTCACCATGCTTAAATATTTTTTCTTGTTCTTCTTGTTAGTAATAACTCAGAGGGAGGGGTGAATCAGTGGCCTCAAAAATTTATCTTTCAAACTTAACCACCAATCTATAAATCTAAGATTATTATGTCCCTACAAGATGCATGCCATGAAATACTAATAATGATTAACTGTCAGTTGGTTTTCTCTGTCAATCCTTATTCTTTCTTGATTACCGATAAGTAGTATAACTATTTACCGAAACTCAGTAAATAAGCAGAGTATACTGATCAATCCATAGTTAGCTATGTAAGATAAAAAATAGTAAATAAATGAATCATACACACATAAAATATGAATTTTAACATGGAAACCCTACTAAGGGAAAAACCACTCAGACCGGTACCCCAAATTTTCACTCTTCTGAAGTGAGCCCTGTTAGGAGTCAACCCCATTAAAGGTTACAAACACACTGTTAAGTTCGACCTTGTTAGAGGATTTTATAAATAGAGGTTGTCACTTAGTATCGGGAATCTATTGCTACCATCCTTGAATCAGCCTCCTTCTTAGACTGTCAATAGGTATCGGGAATGTCCAATGCTACTTTCATGAATCAACCTTTTTCACACTCTTTGAGATGTACCTCGATATATAGAAGACTGTTAAGTCCTGCTTGGTTAAGAGACTTGATGCTTCAATGGTTAAACTGAAACACTATGACCTATTCATATTTCAATTTGAATTGCATATTTTTAGATCTATTTAAGTACATTACCTCTCTGACCAATGTATCAATTCAATCCTTGTGCTCCACACTTTCTACTCTGTGATGTTGTGCTCACTGTTCGTCGGTTGTCTACAGAATTCCTTATCTCTCCTTCATCTTGTTTGATCAGCACTGCATGAAGTTGTTCTTCATCAGTTTCTCTTCAGCATCCTCTTTCTATTCACTCCCCTTAATCTCATTCGTAAATGAATTAAGTTTGTCTCTTATATAGACATAATATTCATTGTTTTTTGGTTCTTGATTCTTGGTATGATAAATAATCCAGCCAACTAGATTTAAAGAATAACTCCTAATTTGTCTCTTAGATACCTTCTTTCCAACTGTACAAATCATCTTTAAATCAATCACTTATCTGTGGTCTAATAAAACAAAGTAGACAACCAGTTAAGTCTATATTTAGCTCTGCCAGCTAGATATTTTGTCATTTTCTGAACTCTCCGTTCTGTCAGTCACCACTGTAGTTAGTTGTCAGTGACAACTAACTAATCTATTGGTGAGACTCTAGTTAGCTTCGTGATCTCCATCTGTTGGGCATCATTGGAATTTTACTCGTCGGGATACTCTATATCTTTGGTCGTTGGGCACTTTGAGTCTTTAGCTCGTGGGGCAACCTTCTGACTTTTCTCGTCAAGCATTCTGTGGTTTTGATTCATCGGGAAACACTATGCTTCTAATCATCAAGTATCAGTGTGACTATTCTTCTTTGCTCTATCTGATGGTGTGCACTCCATTAGTGTTGTGTGCACTCTGTTGGTGTTATTTTTCACTTAGTGAATACTTGACTTTTATCCATTGCTAAAAGCATAACTTTGGTTCCTTTGGTTCTCTGAAGTCTTTGGCATTATGTACATGACCATACATATGATATCAAGTTAACATCAATGACAATACATTCCATTAACTAATTTAATGACCTACATTATCTTCAACTTAACAATATCAAACATTCAATCAGTTGCATGTCATCAATATATCCCTTTGGCATTGATGGAAACATACTATATTATCACACTATACTATTTCTAATACAATATTAAATATAATAGTTGAGACTCATCAAACTACCAATCTTTTTGTTATGTTAACTGATAAATGTCTGACCATCGGTAAGCTCTGTTTTAGCTTAGATTTTATTCTTGCATCTCTCTGTCTTCTAATGTGTTGTGTTCTCTCCTTGTGTCAATTTCTCTCCCTTGATTGTTCTTCTCTTTTGATGCCTTTTTCTCTTGTTAGCAACTCTCCCTTTGTATAATCTTTCCATACAATTTCTCTCCCTAAGGGTATAATCTCTCCCTATTGGAGTAATGTGATAATGGATAATCTATTTCTTTTCCGAGGAATGTGATAATATGGACAATCTCTCTCCCTTTGAAAATAATGCCAAAAAAATATCTTACAAATATCTACCATTATTGTTAAACAATCATTTCTCTCCATCCATAATATATTCCTTGAATTTCCCTTATCCATCAGTAATACAACAATATGCTCTGGTGCTCGGTGATGATATATACCTGTCTTTATATAAATGTATCCTTGAAGTTCATCTCTTTGCTTGCATCAACATGAATGATATTCTGATAGTATGTAGGTTGATACAACCTTCTAGTCATTTTACTGACAGGTAGACAAGGGTTTGACCCCTAGTCTCTTTCTCAAGTACTCAAATGCATCCTTGGGCAATGGCTTGGTGAAGTTATCAACTAATTGTTCTTTGGATTGCACATACTCAAGTGTCACCTCCTTTACTTGAACTTGTTCTCTTAGATAATGATACTTGATTTCAATGTGTTTAGTCTTAGCATGCATGACTGGATTCTTGGAAATGTTGGAAATGTTTATTGCACTTGTGTTATCACAATAGATAATTACTAGTTCTAGGATCTTCATATGCATAGCTTCCAGTAACTGTTTGATCCATGTAATATTTGAGCAATTTGCATCAGCAACAACATACTTTGATTCTGCAGTAGACTGAGGGATGCATCCTTATTTTTTTCTAATCTATGTGAAAATTTTGTCACCCATTAATAATGCTCCTCCAGTTGTGCTCTTTCGGTCATCAATATTTCCAGCCCAATCAGTGTCGGTAAACACCTTAAGTTCAAAATTGCCTTCTCTTCTATATCATAAGCCATATTCCATGGTATTATTTAGATATCTTAAAATTCTTTTCACAGCAATCATATATGATTCTCTGGGATTAGCAAAAAATCTTGTAACTATTCCTACTGTATGTGCAATATCTGGTCTAGTGTGGACAACATACATGAGTTTTTCAATCATTGATCTATACAAAGTCTAATTTACCTCTGGTGTCTTGTCCTCCTTTGTCAACTTACATCCAGTAGCCATCGATGTACCAACTAGTTTGGAATCTTCCATCTTGAATATTCTCAGGACCTCTTTAATGTATTTGGAGTGTGTAATGAAAATACCTTCACATTGTTGCAAGATCTGTAGACCAAGAAAGAACTTGATCTCTCCAAACATAGATATCTCAAACTCTTTTCTCATCTCATTAGAAAATGATTTGCATAGCATACCATTTCCTCCAAATATGATGTCATCAACAAATATTTCAGCAATCAAAGTGTTAGCATCATTATCTTCCTTCAAATAAAGATTACTATTTTCACTAGTCCTTCCAAATCCAATACTTATAAGATAGGAATGAAGTCATTCATACCAGGCTCTAGGATCTTGTTTCAATCCATATAAGGCTTTATGAAGTCTACATACCATCTACAAACCCTTATGGTTTCTCAATGTATACCTCTTCTTCAAGTATTCCATTTAGGAATGTTGACTTGACATCCATCTGGTATACCTTGAATCCTTTGAATGCAGCATAAGAAATTAGTATTCTTACACCTTCTAGCCTAGAAATGGGTGTGAAGGTCTCTCCATATTCAATACCTTCATCTTGTGCATACCCCTTGCATACTAGTCTTTCTTTGTTTCTTGTGACTTCTCCATTCTCAATCTGCTCAATCTCATCATTCATAGCACTTATCCATTCTTCATTATCAAGTACATCATTGACTAATTTTGGTTCAAACTCATAAATTAAACAACTTGTATTTAGAGACTTACATCTTGTTCTTGTACCATCTTTCTTATCTCTTATGATCTGGATCTCTGGATGGTTCCTTCTTACATATCTGGCAAGAACTGACTCAGCTCTTTGTCTATCATCTTGATCACCATTTTTTCCTTCATTCTGTTCTTCATCACTCAGTACATTATTTTGATTATTATCCTGACCATCAGTATTTGCAGCCTGACCATCAGTTACAACATTTTGTTTCTCTGGAATTAAGCACTGTTGCTCAGGCAGAGTGTTAGGTTCTTCATAGTATACAAACTAGTTGTAGTCCTTTGGTTCTTTTGTGCTTTCCAGCTCATTCTTTTCTGTAAATTCATCTATCTTCACATTTGCACTTTCAACAATTTGGTTAGAAGCCTTAATAAGACATTTATAAGCCTTGCTTTTGGTGGAATACCCTAGAAAGATACCTTTATCACTCTTGGTTTCAAGCTTTCCATTTCTATCATCCTTTAAGATATAACATTAACTACCAAAGATTTTGAAGTAACTTACATTGGGTGTTTTACCATACCATAGCTCATAGGGTGTCTTCTTTGTGTCCTTCTTCAATTGTACTCTGTTTAATGTGTAGACAACAGTACTGACAGCTTCCCTCCAGAATATTTGGGTGATGCCTTTCTCTATCATCAGTGTTCTAGCACAATCAACTATGGATTTGTTCCTTCTCTCAGCAATCCCATTTTGTTGTGGTTTTCTTGGTGCAGAAACCTGTCTTTTTATACCATGCTCATTGCAGAAATTAGTGAATTCATCTGATATCAAATCTCCTCCTCTATCTAATCTCAAACATTTCAAATCCTTACCACTTTGTTTCTCTACCATAGCCTTATACCATTTAAACATCTTGAATGCTTCAGATTTATTTTTTAGAAACATGATTGTCATCATTATAGAGTAATCATCAACAAAGAGAATAAAATATCTATCTCCATAATAACTCTTTGTCCTCATTGGCCCACATAAATCAGTATGGACTAATTCTAGAATATCATTAGATGTATGGGTTTTACTTTTAAAACTAGACTTTGTCATCTTACCTTTTTGACAATTCTTGCACATGATGTTTATAGGCTTTGACATCATCGGTAAGCCTCTTACATTTCTCATTCTACTTATTTTCATCATGTTGTCAAAATTTACATGACACAATATTTTGTGCGACAACCATATGTCTTCATTTCTAGTCATTAAGCAAGTGGTGTTAGTATCATTCAGATAGAATAAGTTACCTTTTATCTGTTCACCTATACCAATCAATCTTCCTAATTCATTTAAGATCTTTGTCTTCTTATTCTCAAATGCTATTCTATGACGTGAATTATTCAGCTGAGAAACACTCAATAGATTATAATTCAATCCTTTTACCCAATAAGCATTTTCACATTTAATCAGGTTATTATACATTATAGTTCCTTTACCTTCAACTGGACAAGGTGTATCATTACCCATTCTTACTGTACCACCATTATAATACTCAAAAGTATTAAACTTTTATTTGTCACCGGTGTAGCCACTATCTATAATCCAGATGTCATTCTTGCTAACCTTCGATATGAGTGCAGTTTCTACATACCTTTCATCTTCATCTAAATCATCTTTTACAGGCACAAACACCATCTCGATATCTTCATCAGGTTTGGTATCAGTATCTTCATCTTTGCAAGCAGCTAGGTAGCTGGCTTTCTTTCCTTTGTCCTTGTAGTCTTAGGTATCTCTTCTTTCTAATTTTTGGTAACTTCTGTAATCTTTGTTATCACCTCTGTCAGATTTCTTCTCAAAAGATCTGTCATTAACTCTGTCATCTTTTCTTCTATTAGGACATCTTGCAACAAAGTGTCCAATATCTTTACAATTAAATCATACAAGTGGTAACTTGCCTTTATATTTACCTTTGCGTCTCTACATTCTTCTATCCATAAGTGCTTCTATTTCATCTAGATCTTATTCTTCACTTTCACTTTCACTTTCACTATCTCTTCTAGATGTGTGTCTATGGCTTGATTTGCTTATTCTCATAGAAGATTTAAATAGACTCTAAGTTTGGTAAGACACTATTATCAAAGTTATTTATCTCAAATGAAATCAGTCTACTAATTAAACTATCAAGAGTAACTGTATTGTTTTCTACTACTCTCATTTCTTGAATGATATAAACTCTAATATCATATACATGTAGTAAGGTTCTTAATATTTTACTTACCACTATCTCCTCTTCAAGTGTACCTCCAACTCCTCACATAGCATTGACTACTTCTTTGATTCTTGTGTTGTACTGTGTGATGTTTTCTCCTTCTTTCATTCTGAGATCATAAAACTTTCCTCTAAGACTTTATGCCCCTTCTCTCAAAACATTTGTATCACCTCCATGTACAAGCTTCAGTTTGTCCGACATCTTTTTTACAGTTTTGCAATCTTTGACATCTTCAAATTTAGCATTAGAGAGTGACGAAGAAATCTCTATGACCATGCAGTTGTTCTCATGCTTCTCTCTCAATTGATCTATTATTAATGCTCCTATGGGAAACACATATTCAATATCTAGGAATTGAGTAACATCATTACCAATACCTAATAAGTGGAGTCTTATCCTGATTTGCCATGAAGAAAATTTATCATTGTTTAGCTTGGGCACATCTCGTCTATTCATCTTGTGATCTTGAATTAGGTCTTGAAACCTTCCTTTCTAAAGACACAAGATCTGATACCAATTGTTAGTAATAACTGAGAGGGGGGAATGAATGAGTAGCCTCAAAAATTTATCGTTCAAAATTAACCACCAATCTATAAATGTCAAATTATTATGTCCCTACAAGATGCATCCCATGAAATACTAATAATGATTAACTGTCTGTCAGTTTTCTCTGTCAATCCTTATTCTTACTTGATTACCGATAAGCAGTATACCTATTTACCGAAACTCAATAAATAAGAAGAGTATACCGATCAATCCAGAGTTAGCTATGTAAGATGTAAAACAATAAAGAAATGAATCATACACACATAACAGATGAATTTTAATGTGGAAACCCTGTTAAGGGAAAAACCACTGGGACCGATACCCCAAATTTTCACTTTTCTAAAGTGAGCCCTGTTAGGAGCCAACCCTGTTAAAGGTTATAAACACATTGTTAAGTGCAACCTTGTTAGAGTATTTTATACATATTGGTTGTCACTTAGTATCAGGAATCTATTTCTATCATCCTTGAATCAGACTCCTTAGACTATCAAAAGGTATCAGGAAAGTCTAATGCTACTTTCATGATTCAACCTTTTTGGCACTCCTTGAGATGTACCTCAATATATAGAAGACTGTTAAGTCCTGCTCGGTTAAGAGATTTGATGCTTCAATGGTTAAAATGAAACACTATGACCTATTCATATTGCAACTTGAATTGCAGATTTTCAGATCTATTTAAGTAAATTACCTCTCTCACCAATGTATCAATTCAATCCTTGTGCTCCACACTTTCTTCTCTGTGATGTTGTGCTCACTGTTTGTCGGTTGTCTACAAAATCCCTTAGCTCTCCTTCATCTTTTTTGATCAACACTGCATGAAGTTGTTCTTCATTAGTTTCTCTTTAGCATCCTCTTTCTATTAACTCCCCTTAATCCCATTCATAAATGAATTAAGCTTGTCTCTTATATAGACATAATATTCATTGTTTCTTGGTTCTTGATTCTCGGCATGATAAACAATCCAGCCAATTAGATTTAAAGCATAAATCTTGTTTTTTCTCATAGATACCTTCTTTCCAATTGTACAAATCATCTTTAAATCAATCACTTATCTGTGGTTGAATAAAACAAAGTAGATAACTAGTTAAGTCTACATTTAGCTCTTCTAGCTAGATATTTTGTCATTTTCTGAACTCTCTATTCTGTCAGTCACCACTATAGTTAGTTGTCAGTGACAACTGACTGATCCATTGGTGAGACTCTAGTTAGCTTCATGATCTCCATCCATCGGGCATCATTGGAATTTTACTCGCCGGCCAACTCTATATCTTTGGTCGTCAGGCACTTTGAGTCTTTAGCTTTTCGGGAAACCTTCTGACTTTTCTCTTCAGGCATTCTATGGTTTTTCTTTGTTGGGAAACACTATGCTTCTGATCATCGTGTATCACTATGACTATTCTTCTTTGGTTTGTCTGACGATGTGCACTCCATCAGTGTTGTTTATCACAGTGAATACTTGACTTTTATGCATTGCTAAAAGCATAAATTTGGTTCCTTTGGTTCTCTGAAGTCTTTTGCATTATGTACATGACTGTATAGATGATATCAAGTTGACATCAATGGCAATACAATCCATTAACTGATTTAATGACCTGCATTATCTTCAACTTAACATTATCGAACATTCAATCAATTACATGTCATCACTTCTGTCTGATGCTCAGGTTCCACTTTTTGAGACTTAGGTGTCATTGTCTGTGACTCGGATCCCACTATCTGAGACTTGGTTCCCTCTATCTGTGACTCAATTTTCTCTGCTAGAAGCTCGATTTGTACATTTTGTAAGACAGTTTGTACTGATGAATTGAATGGTTGATAGGATTGTTGTCCAATTACCATTGCTTGTGTCTTAGGTATAGTATCAGGTTCATAGTACACAAATTTTTTGTAATCCTCAGGCTCTTTATTGCTTTATTCTTCACATCTTTTGCCAAACTCATCAATCCTTACATGCACACTTTCTATGACTTTGTGAGTAGCAAGATTCAAACATTTATATGATTTTTTTACAAGAGTAGCCTAGTAATATGCCTTCATCTCCTTTTACATCAAATTTTCCATTTCTTGCTTCTTTTAAGATGTAACATCTACTTCCAAATACTTTGAAATAATGAACATTAGGTTTATAGCCATACCATAATTCAAAAGGTGTCTTCTTGGTACCTTTCTTTAGCTGAACTCTGTTCAAGGGGTGAATTGCAGTGTTGATGGCTTCCTTCTAGTATTTGGTAGCAACATTCTTTTCAATCATTAAGGTTCTTGTACAATCCATGATGGATATGTTTCTTCTTTCTGCTATTCCATTTTGTTGTTGTGTACCAAGGGAAGATACTTGTCTCTTGATTCCTCTTTCATTGCAAAATTCATTGAATTCATTAGAAATGAATTCCCCTCCTCTATGAGATCTTAGGCACTTCAGTTTCTTTCCTGTTTCCTTTTCAACTCTGGCAAGGTACCATTTGAATTTCTGAAAAGCTTCTGATTTTTCTTTAGGAAACATATCAGTCATCATTTTGGAATGATCATCAACAAATAGAATGAAATACTTCTCTCCAGTGTAACTTGTTGTCCCAATTGGTGCACACAGATCAATATGTACCAATTCCAAGACTTCTTCAGTATTATAGTTCTTTCTCTTGAAACTAGATTTTCTCATTTTCCCAATTAGACATTGTTTGCATGTAGCTAATTCAGGCTTCTTTAAAATTGGAATACCTCTTACTCTTCTATTCTTTCTTATGTTAACCAGTTTATCAAAGTTCACATGACACAACCTTTTATGCCATAACCATCTTTCTTCTACTTGTGCAATAAAACATTAACTTTCATTGAGATCAAGATAAAATAGATTACCTCTTGTTTGCTTGCTAGTTCTGACTAGGTTTCCTTTGCCATCCAGGAGCTTGGCCTTACCATTCATGATTTATACCTTGAGACCAATGTTATTTAGTTGTGCCACACTTAGTATATTTCTCCTTAGTCCTTCAACCCAATAAGCATTATCACATTTAATTTCTTTAGTTAGAGCAATACAACCTTTACCATTCACATAGCAAGGTTCATTATTACCAAAACTAACACTCCCACCATAATAGTGCTCAAGAGTTTCAAATTATTTTTTTATCACCAGTCATGTGGTGAGAAAAACCACTATTAATTATCCAAGTGTCAATTTTTCTAATATGAGAGAACAGTGGAGTATTTTCATCATCTTCATTATCTAACTTATCCTTAATAGCAATGTAAACCATTTCATCTTCATCTTCATCACTGTCAGAATCTTTAGCAATATAACAAGATTTCTTACATTTGTCCTTGTAGTTTTTGTAACTGTTGAAATCTTTCTTGCTTTTATATTTGTTGAAATTTCTCTCATCTTTGTCATCTTTGTTGGGAAACTTAGTAGAAATGTGACTAACCTCATTACATGAAAATAAAATCAATGGTATTCTTCCTTTGTACTGTCCGTTTCCTTTTGTAGCTCTCCTTGCAAGTAGTGCTTCAATGATTTCCATATCTTCGTCGTCAGATTCATCATCAGTGTCATTGTCAGTCTGTTTATTTTTAGAGTATCTATCCTTCTTTCCAAGGTTTAGTTCAGCTTTGAATGCAGACTCAAGATCGCTGGTGAACTAGGAGAATAATTGTCAAAATTGTCCAGCTCAAATGATGATAGTCTTCCAATCAATGCATCTAGAGAGATATTATTACTGCACCTCATCTCTTGAACAACTAAAACTCTAATTGCATCGATAGGAAGTAAAGTTCTCAATACCTTACTAACCAATGTAGTATCTTCAATTGTTCCACCTGCTGCTCTGATGGTGCTTACACTTTTCTTGATTATGTCACTGTATTTTGTAATGTTTTCTCCTTCTTTCATTTTCATCATATCAAACTGACCTCTAAGACTTTATGCTTTGCCTCTCTTTACATTTGCATCTCCTCCATGAATATCATGCAGTTTGTTCCACATATCAAAGGAAGTAGGGAAATCCTTGACTTCATCAAATTTTGAGTAGCTGAGTGAAGAGGCTATATCAATCATCATTATATTATGATTCTTCCTGTCCACCATCTGTTCCATAGTCAAAGGTACCGTTGGTTCCACATATTTTTTATCCAGGAATTGCAGATCACTATCTCCAATAGTAGATAAATGTAGTTTCATCAACTCTTGCCATGTCTGAAATTTGTCTTTGTTAAGCTTGGGAATCAACCTTCTGTAAGACATCTCTAATCTTTAGCTTAGGCCTTTAAACCTTCCCTACAAGCACTTGATGCTTTGATACCAATTTTTGGAAATGAGATGAGTAACTGAGAGGGGAGGGGTGAATCAATTACTACAAAACATTTCCATGTCTCTTAGATGTCTTTAAACAAATTAGTCACTATTGCTCGGTCAACATAGATATTTCACTCTCACTCAGTTAACATAGCAAATCTTAAGATATTAACTGTGATTGTCTTTAGTAATTAATTACAGTAACATAAACCATAAATAAAATTAAATGTACATAGATAACACCAAGATTTAATGTAGAAACCCAATATGGGAAAAACCACCAATTGTAACTAGTTACTAATTTTCACTCTTTTGAAGAGCCAACCCTGTTAAAGGCTACAATAAAACACTGTTAGGTGTGATCTTGTTAGAGGATTTAATCACCCTATAAGGATTGGCCTTGTTAGAGGTCTTCAAACACTTCAATATAGAAGTGTCACCTTGTGAGAGGATTTACAAAAGACTGTTAAGTCTACTCTATTAAGAGATTTTGAATCAATACTACAATTGTTAGAAAGTAACAATGGATTGACCTGATTATACATGCAACTATCTTTGTTGATTCAGATGTTGCTATGTTTGTAAACTAGATCCTCACTAATCACATGTTCTATTGTAGCTCTGTCTGGATGATCTATCTTCAATTAGAATCCCATCTGATTTCGCCTTTGCTCTTCATATCATGTTCATCTACTAATTCAATTACTTCCACACACACACACACACACTTCTCAAACCAAACTTGATCTTATATAAATATATAATAGACCTTGTCAAGTTGGTCTCTATATCATTCCAGCTAAATAATAAAACTCAAATCTGTCATCCTCATATGCCCAATTAAACATAAAATGTAATCATCGATTAGTCAGATGACACTAACTGTTTAACTCGATCAACACTGGAATTCTTCAACGCCCGACCAACACTGTAATGCCTGAGTGAACTCGGTAAGAACTAAATTTCTTCAATGCCTGACTGAACTCAGAGAACACTGAGATCACTTGGCATACACTAACTGTGCTCGGTTTGGATGTAGACATTTGTGTAACATGACTATATAAGTGCATATATATGTGTAACATCAATGAAAATATACAATAGAATAATTGTCATCAACAGTTTGTGTGGGTAAGTGCACCAAGATGGGGGACCAAAAAGGGGGTTTAAGATACCATTTTTTTCTAAAATTAGCAAACTTTGAGCTTTGATGAGAAATTGATGATAGTTAGACTCAAAATTTCAAGATGTGATAAGAATAAGAGTTTTAGTACTCTGAATCTAGTTTCTAAACTACTAATATTTTTTTAAATGGTGGATTTTAAGGCCTTCAAAAAGGGGAGCACTAAATGTGGTCCTTTTTTTAGTGAAAAAATATAACATAGTGTCTGGTGTGCCCCCCTAAAATGTTGAAATTTTGTTTTGAAATTTTTTTATCTCTTTAGCGAGAAGTTAGCTAACACCACGTTGTTTATCTTGGATTTTTATGCTAATGAAATTTCAGTGTACTCCCCCTAAAAATTATTGAAAACTAATCAAAAACCAAAAATTCTTTTAAAATAAAATTGTTTAGAATGGAGTCTAGTTTCTTAAAAAGTAACTTGTTTCAAAATTTGACGAACGAGCCAAAATCTAAGCCCAAAATATTACATGTTGGTTTTTGACAAAAATCAGACATACATACATAATAAATTAGAGATGAAAATCTTAACATAATCAACATTTAAAATAAATTATATGGTTAGATAGCTAACAGAGAGATCTATAATATCATGTCATGTTATTTTATCATTATTGAACCACGTACAAACCTGATAGGGAGCACACAAGAAAAAATGTGAATTTTTTGTATGTTTGCTAGAAAACACATCTAAGACCTATTTGAATCCTCCAAGTGTTTGGGTTGGATCTCCAAGGAAAATCCAAGCCTTAGGCTTGGTGGATTCCAAATTAGTTTAAAGTGCATATGAAGAATAGCACATACGCTCTATAAGGCATACATGCTATTCAAATTTATGGTTTATAGAGCATGTGCGTGCTATGTAACAATAGGAAAATGCTTAATGGAGAGAGATAGAGAGAGAGAGAGAGAGAGAGAATGGTTTCTATTACAAAACTGTACAATTTTGTAGCTTCATAAATTTTTAATGAGTTAAATCAATAACCTGTAGGTTTGCGTACTCATTTTCTCTTCCCTATCACTTCTAGATAGATGAATTTATGTTCTAATTTTAAATTCACAAATCACAAATGACCACCATTTAGATTTCCCTCATGGTCTATGACCAGCAACTGCTAAAAACCCATGAATAGGTTTTAATTTAAAATGAACATTCCAGACTTAAATTAATTTAGTATGCACACAAGACTATGCCATATTTTCATTCCTATGACTGATTACCATAACAAAGATGAAAATTTTTAAGTTTTTTATGTCTGTTTCTTCATACAAAATGATCAAGGAACAAATGATTATTTTCTTCATGTATATGATAAAATCTATTTCTAGAATCTAAACTAACACAAAAGAAAAATTTATGGGCCTTTATGGAGATAGAAAAATACAAAGAAAGTAGGAGATATGCAAGCTTCTTCTTTCTTCTATTAAACTGAAAAACAACTTCTACAATAAACAAAATAAACTTGCAGCTATTTGGGGTTGCATACAAATTTCCTAGAGCTTCTTAAAGCTCTTAAAATATTATATGAAGTAATCACTGTGCAATAAATAATCAATTACAACTGTTGTTGCAATAAAATTCTCTAATAAAATAAAGCACTACAAAAAACAATCTTTTTTTGCTACATACAAAAGATAACTTAATTTATTACATGTGGAAGAATATTTAAAACATTCTTTCCTTTATAGAAAAATTTTGTTCAAAGAATAAATCAGATTTCCCCAAAATCTGATTTGAACTTATCTTGCAAAAGTCCACATAGATATTAATATTCTCTGAGCAATAAAATAGAGGAGATTTATAGGAGAAGTCAAAGAAAGAGGCTCAAGGCATTCAGATTTGATTCTAAAAATCCAAAAATCCCCCTTTGTCCTGAGCTGACAAACAAGATCACGTTTGATCCAAATTAACCATGCCCAGATTTCTCTTTAGGTGCTCAAAACTTGCAATGCCCAATGACTTGGTGAAAATGTTTGCTAGCTGCTGCTCAGACTTGCAACATTCCATTGTTATTTCACCATTCTCAACTAATTCTCTGATAAAATGATACCCAATTTCAATGT
Source organism: Thuja plicata (assembly GCA_018584345.1). Classification (NCBI taxonomy): domain Eukaryota; kingdom Viridiplantae; phylum Streptophyta; class Pinopsida; order Cupressales; family Cupressaceae; genus Thuja; species Thuja plicata. The sequence continues at coordinate 2,937,800 of MU225021.1, read as the reverse complement.
GATTTCTTCTTCCATGAAACATGAGATTTTTTGACAAAGCTATAGAGAATATATTTTCATAAAATATTATGGTTTCATCCTCTTGTTCTTCCTTCAAATCTACCAAGATCCTACTTAGCCAAATAGCTTGACATGCTACTGCATTTGCTTCTATATACTCAGCCTCTGTTATAGATTGAGAAACTATGGGTTTGTTCTTAGAAGTCTATTAGACTACACCTCAACCCATATGAAAAACATATCCGAAAGTGCTCTTCCTATCATCCAAAATTCCTACCCAATCAATATTTGTGTAACCAATTAGCCCAAAATCATTTGGTGTAGTATACAAAATACCATATCCTTTGGTGCCATTCACATACCTCAGGATTCTCTATCCTTCTTTCTAATGGGAGTCCTTTGGAGTTTTCATAAATCTAGAAATCAAACTTACTACATGCATTATGTCCGGTCTAGTTGTTGTCAAATACATCAAACTTAAAACAAAACTTTTATACAAGTTTGGATACACATTGTTGCTACAATCTTTCGTGCTTAACTTTAGACCTATTGTACTTGGTGTTGGAGCAGACTTACTACTCTACATTCTGTAGACACCTAAATATAATTAACCTAATTCAATCATATTTAGTGCCTTCTAGGACATATCAGCTATGTAATTAAGCATTACCTAATTGACCTATGTCATCCCCTAGCCCTAATTAATTCAATTAATTGGCTATAGTCCTGATTAATTATCAAAAGAAACCAATAGCTTAATAATTAATTAAAACCCTACTCCCCTATTATTGAATGAATATGTTATTTATGTAATTCAATTCATTAATATTTCCTTTTACCCCTAACCTAACCTATCTCAACAACCTAACTTAGAGTTCAAACTAATCCCAACCTCTTCACCCATCATAATCCTAATCCTAATCCTAATCCTATCCTAAAACCTCCCTAATGATGTCACATTCCTAATCTTTAGATTAGGAATTCAATCCCTTACCCAAAGTCAACTTTCTCAAAATCTATCTTATCTTATTAATGCTTCTTACACTCCTCATTAAGGCTCTTACACCCTCATTAATAGCCTTATCTCCTAAAGTCTCCTCTCATCCCCTTGGCTCACTTCCCTAAATGGTCACTTTCCTCCCTCTTTTCAACCCAATCATATTGTGACACTTGTCATCATATGATGCACTTGAAGAAGCATAATCCATGTGCTCTCTTATAGGTGCTTCTGGACCTCTCCTCAGGATTGCATCCTAACCCTTGATTCCTCACCCATTTTCTATAAAAGAAACCTCATTCCTTCATAATTTTATCCACCTTTCATGCATTGTTATAATGCTAGTTTTGAGAGCAAATCAGAAATCCAATTCCAAAGCAGAGTTATAATGTTAGTTTGAAGAACCCCTCTTGAAGCTTGAAGCATATAAAATCTGGAGCACAAATCCATAAGCATGGACAAATAAAAAGATCAAAAGGGAGCTTGGATTTTGTTTTAGGGAGGTTTGCACTCCTTATGCTTTTATTATTTTTAGGCTTTCTTTTCAGTCCAATCATGTATGTAGTTTAGATTATTAGTTGTAGAGTTTTTTAATTCATTATTATGCTCCTTTACACCTAATTTTCATAGCTCACATTTCGGGCACGCCCAGTGGGACCCACTTCACAGGCCGGTTTTACTAACAATAATGGTTTCTCTTGAGTTTTTGAGTTTGTAATATTTTCATCTTTAAAGGCGTCGTGTCTCAAATTGGACTCCGCCTAATTTATTTATTGATGAGAGGGTTGAGGCTTAGCCTTTTCATCATGTTGACCTTTTTAAAGGTAGTATCACTAAATTTGACCAAAATCATGCATGGTTGACTTTTGGTCAACCATGGTCAAACTTCCTCCATTCATTCTAATTTTTGAACTAGGTGTTCCCTGTACCCCTTCGAACCTAGGTTTTTAGTTTTACATGTTTCATGCACTGTCAACTTTTTGGTCAAATCTAGTTGACTTTTTCGTCAACTTTCTTGATTTGCATGCATGAGCCTTTTTGGTCAACTCTAGTTGACTTTTTGGTCAATTGTCTCTGTTTGTGTTTGGTTCACAGAAATGCTCATAACGTTTGCATACAAGCTCCATTTTCAATGATTCAAAAGGCATCAAAAAGCTGACTCAAAGGGCGATCCAGATTTGTAGACTACTTTGTTAGATTCCTCATAAAAAATTAGGTGAAATATTCAAATTTCCCCTTTCTTTTTCATACTAATTTAATCAAATAAACACAATTTTGAATGTACAAAGAATTGAACCAAGCTATCAAGCATCTATTTTTGGGTTTAAAATCAAACAAGCTATCAACATTCTCATTTTTGGTTTTAAAATTGAACAAGGAAAATCACACATCTCTTTTTGGATCTAAAATTGAACAAAACAAATCTCACATCTCTTTTTGGATCTAAAATTGAACAAGCAAACTTGCATATTTTTCATTTTGGGTTTCTAACAATTGAACAACAACAATCACACATTTTTTTCTTTCAAGTGCACTAAAATCATGCAAAACCAAATCTCAAATGCATAAAGGGTTAACATCTTTGTTTCATCTTTGAAATTTGATAAGACGAACAACACTTCAAATTTGGGTTTAAAACTGAACAAAGTCAATCAAACATCATCTTGAATGCATAAACAGGAATTGAACAAGGAAAAGTACATTTTGATTTGGTGCACATAAAATCAAACAAACTTTCCAGTTTATTTTTGTAGAAATCAAACATTGCTTAACTTGTCAAAGGAATTAACCATGTGTTTGGCATCTTTGGTGTACTTGCACAAAATCTGTAGAGCGCAACCTCACTTCACGCACTATCCTCTCCCACTAGCTTTCATGGTCATTGGTGCAAGAGAAAGGTGATTGTGAATGTTCAAACCTTTCAAATTTCTTAGAGGGGCTTGTCGAGAAGAAGCACAAGTCCTTTTGGAGAATGATCCCAAAACAGTAAATCCTTTGGCCAGTATAGAAATAAGGTGGACTTAAAGGTCTGTCTATATACCTTCAATCTTGGGTGAGTCGTGTTAAATGGTAGTCCATACTAAGTGAATATCCTCAGCATACTAGCATGGTTCAACTAGGCTCTTAAGTGAGTCATGTCATATAAACCGATTACAGAGACACCACAAAAATACTAACAACTCATAAATATAGCAACCTACCTGATCCATCCCTGGAAGCTTGATAATCAACTGGGCAAGGAAGATAGTAACTTCCCTGAGGAATTTGTACATTTGTGCCACCCTAAGAATTTGGAGTCAGATAATACGACATCATGGAGCCTCATTCTTGATGGTGGTCATATTTAGATTAGCTCTTATGTGTGTGCCTACATATGCAGACAAAGGTTTTCAAGCTCACCGCATCCTTAAGGTAGAAAGTGCTTGTATATGTCTTCAGTGTTACAAACCTTGTGCAAAAAATTTCTCAAACATGCACAAATCTGAAAGTTTTGAAGTCCTTTTGCCAAGGAGATCAACATTTTATGCTTCTTGCAAGGTTTCTTTTCCTCTTGCCAGACTGTTTGCTCACTAATTCCAAACAATCATCACTTATTCAAAACAAAACAATCCAAGGCACACTTATCGTAGTCACTGCCTAATCCTCAAACATTACCAAAATGAGCTCATATCTATTTCTGTCAAACACAATAAAGTTAGGTCCTTCATTTTTTTCCCATATCCTAGGATAATAGAGTCATCTTTGCCCCCCCATCCTCTTTCCATCTTCTTTAGAGTCATTCCTTCTTCCTAATCTGAGCTTAAATCTTCCATCCATCTCCATCGTTCCTCCCTAATCAACTCATTAGAAAAGAACCATGTCACAAATCTTTTATGATGAGTTTGGTTGTCATATCTCTTCCTTTTCTTTATCCTATTCCAGTGATGATGAGAGTCTTGTTGATCATGATGCGTATTTTGAAAACCTTAGCAAGATTGCTCCAAATACCATCCAAACTCCAGTCATTCCTCCATCCTACCCCATCATGTTTGTATCCTATTCCAGTGATGATGAAGGTATTGTTGATCATGATGCATACTTTGAGAAGCTTAGCAAGCTCACCCCAACATCCTATTCTAGTGATGATGAAGGTCTTGTTGATCATGATGCATGCATGGAAAGCCTTAAAAAACTTGCTCCAAGCATCCTCCAAGCTCTAGTCATTCCACCACACTATGCCATCATGCCACCATACATACCCACTAGCACTCCTTATCCTATCTTTGACAAGGGAAATCAATCTCATCCTTCATCCACATCTCCTTCCTATACATTCATGCCTCCATCTTATCCCACAATCATGCCTCAAACTCCATCTTTCCACAATAGCACTACCAACTACATCCCTGATCCCAATCCACCATCTCATTATCTTCAAAACCATATTCAAATTTCTAATCCTAGTCCTCCATTTCCTCCAAACCATCACCATGATCCCCATGCTATTGCTAATCTACCATCCACTCTATCCTACCCATATACCCCATCTTATCCCAATCTAGCATCTCCAATTCCTACCTACATTAACGCATATTCCATACCCCAATCCATCCCTCCTCTCCTTTTAGTTAGTCAATCAAGTTCACAGGACATTTCTATACCTACCTATGTGAACTATCTCACCGTACAATCTTCCCACCATCCAATACGTAAGTCTCCAAGGAGTTTCACAAGGAATCCATCACAAAATCCATCTCTTAGAGTTGATGAGTCACGTTATATCACTACCTAATGGGAAAACACTAGTGATGAAGCCCTTCCATCTCTCGCACCCATCATTCCTCTTCTATCTCCCATACCTATTATTTCCCCTCCTGATCCCATACCTTTTTATCCTCTTCCATCTCCTGCACCCATCATTCCTCTTCCATCTCCCGCACCCATCATTCCTCTTCCATCTCGCATGCCTATTATTCCCCTTCCAGATCTCATACTTTTTTATCCTCTTCCATCTCCTAGCATCATTGAAGTCCCCCCATCTATTGAATCCATAGAATCCTCATCCCCATCTTCTCCTCTTGACACTATCCATAACCCATCCCATCAACTTCACGTATCCACCCTTCTTCCCTCTCTAAAAAAATCAACCATCCCTCCATCCAACCCATTTGAAGAATCTCCCATCCCTTCATTCAACCCATTTGAAGAATCTTCCACTCATTGATCCAACCCATTTGCAGAATCCATCCATCCAACTCATTTGAAGAATCCATGCATATATCCCCCATCACACCATCCACATCAATCCAATCATGTCAAGACCTTGTCCAAAAGCATGTTGAAATATCTATTTACTAGAATGAAGATTGCATCATTCCCTCTAATCCATATCAAGATCCTAACATCCCACTCCATCCATTACATGATCCGTCAACTCCATCTCATGATCCATTGCCATCCAGTCCTTCAAAGCAAGATCCTCCCATTTTATCTATGCAATCTCACGATCTATTGCCTCATTTGAGCCAAGATCACAACATCCCATCATGTTCACTTCATAAACCTTTATCACCTCCAATTACAACTCTCCCACTTCCATTACTCCATCACCTTGGTTCACTCGCATTCATCTATGGTAGTTTTCTTAAAATAGAAGAAATCAATTACATCTCCACCATTTTCCATCCACCAGATAATGGACTTACATCTTGTTCCTTCACTGAAAAGTATCCTAACTTGACTCAAATGCTAAAAAAATGGAATTATCAAGGTAAATGCGTAGGCATAAATGAGAAAGGTACCCTGGAGCCCATTCAAGCTAAAATACATCCATGATCTTGTGGTATTGGTTACGCACCTAGAGGCCCTTCTTCCAAAACTATTGGTACAACTAATGCAAAATTCAAGATTTCTTTCAAACCCTCCATCACATCTTCCTATAATCCCTCTAAATCATATAATAACATCCCCCCTCCTCCATCCTTGCAACTCAAGACAACCTACCATGTTCCTCTTCATCCTCTCAATCCATTTTAGGCCTGTATGTCCCAAACTCTCATCCCACGTCTTATCCCACTCCTTCCTTCATTCATCAATCCCATATAAAAAATCCCACCACTTACATTCCCAATCAGGATAAAAAAAGGCACATACCCATGTGCCCCATCCACCATCCTACCTCCACCACTCCATCCATATTTCCTCCGTCTCATACAAATTCTCATATCTCTTCCAATGCTACTCACTATCAATTGGATGCCAAATCACCAATGCATAAAGCTACATATCCACAATCTAAAGATTGTCATGTCCACTTCAAATGACATGCTCCAGAAAAAGAAAATTTAATCAAAGAATGAACTACATCCCATAGGCCACAAAATCCCACCAAAGGAAAAGCAAAAACTATGTGGATCCCAAAGCAAAAAGATGACATGCATCTAAAAGAAAAATTTATTGTGGCATCTGAGGTTACTAATTCTCTAGCTGAGAATTCCTCTCCTCCATCTTCAAAATCTATTTTGGGTCCTTGTGTCCCATAACTTCCTACCATGATTCCTACATTGCATCCATAGGTACCAACCACTTCACATTCACTCTTCCCTCATCCCTCGCAACATGTTCCAATGTTGATCCTGACAGCATCCCCCTATCCCACTCACTTTCCATCATTTTATTTGAATACTTCCAACTATCATATCCCCTATCTCACATATCTCCCCCCACATAACTATCTCATACGTGCATTTTCCTAAGTCACTTATCCCACATAAAGTTGTACCAACATATCGTGATCAACAACAAAAGCAGAAAACCAAAAAGAAGATTAAAAAGCAAAAAAAAAAAAGAACAAGAAAAAAATAGAAAGAAAAGAAAAAAAAAGAAAAGAAAAGGAATGAGAAATTAGTTCGTCCATTGGTGAAAACATGGAAAAAAAGTGCCTTGGACAAGTACCATGATGAAAACCTGGTAAACAGGCATCATGCATAGTTCCTCCATCCAGTTTCTCTTCACACTTGGGGGAAGTTCCTTCTGGCCACCATCCATCTGCCATCCATATCTTGTCTTGTCCTTTTCACTTCCTCTATCCTCCTCTAGATCTTCATGAGAAATATATAGGCCACCATATCTACATGCTTTTGGACATCTCTTGACATTCATCTCCCATATCTCATCTTTATCTACCTATCCTTTTATCCACCCATCCTTCCTTCCATCTATCCTTCTGCACTATCTTCCTCCCTTATCTACCCTTCGTCCTATCTTTCACTCAACTCCATCATCCTCTTATTATCCTCTCTTCCATCCTATTGTACCCCCTCCTAATGCTTCCTCACATGCATGACCTATCCTAAGTGGGGGAATTTTTTTCCTTGGTGAGATAGTCCTTGGAGACCTTCTCGTATCCACTTGTCATTTCTGAGTCCTCCTCTCCTATCCACAATCCTTAATCTATCCATCCATTTCTATCCTAAAATCCTTCCATCCAGTGCTTCCCTCTTTGTATTCCCCAGTGTCTCCTCCATCTTCCAATTCCTCCTTTCATATATCCCATCACTTGTTTCTGCCCTTGTCATTGGTATCTAGCTCTAGGCTATCCTCATACACCCAATGCCACCCATTCCAATCCTAATTCTCCTTGTGAACTACCATCGCATGAAAATCTTATCCACATTCTCTAACTATCCAAATTCAAGCAATAATCACCACATCCAAGCACACCCTTAGGCTTACTACAAGATTTAATCACAATCCACTCATCATCATTGGGATGCATCCTTCCCAATCCTTGTTGGGGTTGCAGCATTCCCACATCTAGAGCACCCCATCCGCTATTCCTCTATCTTGGCCTTTTGGTTCAACAAGGGAAACATCATGCCTATCTGCCTCATCTCATCCATTCTCTCTGAGCTTCCTGTGTCTTTCGTCTATACGTATCTCTTTTGTGTCAGTCTAGTCTTGAGCCTAGTCCCGCTTGTACATATTTCATGTCCTTGGTCAGTCTCCTTGAAGAAAGTGATCCAGTTTCAAATCCTAAATCCCGTGCTTCAGAAAGTTCCCTATGAAGAAATCTTGTTTCAGAAATTTGATCAGCATCACATCTTTGGCCAATGAGATTCACACTTGACATCTCCATGGAAATAGGTTGTTCAGGATGTATCCTTCCTCTCGTCGACCTAAATCCAATCATCTTTCTGGAAATGGGTCCTTGAGGATGTACCCTTCTTCTCGTTGACATAAATCTAGATCATCATCATCATTGGGTTCTTGTAGGATGTATCAATCCTCTTGACCTAATCTCAATCCAATCATCATCCCATATAATTGATCAAAGGTGTCTTGTTATTGAATTTTTTATCTTTAAATTTGATTTTGGTTCTTGGTTATCATTCCTGATTATCTTAGTTGTTCTCCTTCTCAAAGTTGCCACGATTCTTTATATCATGGTATGCTAGGAATGGATGCACCTGGGATATGGAAATTGATCTTTTTTTTTCTTCTTGTGAGTCAGTTGGATATGACCCTTGCATGTATGTAATCTCTTTGGGTTCGCATGCTGCACTTGGGAAGTGTCATTTTCTTGTCAGAATTTTGAGCATCATTTCCACCATGGCTCTTTGGGGACTCATGTGTGATGCTAGGGAAACCCTTGTGTGTGTTTTTTGTTATTCCTATGCAACACCAATGACAAGGCCTCATGTTCCTAGTAACCTGGTCATGGTCTCTAGCGTTTCTAAATCAAGATAAGTGCTCAACTACATGGTGGTATTTCATCCTGAAATACCCCTCACTCAATCTTGAAGAAAAATCCCACCATCCCCTCCCCCAAAAAAGCAATCAAATCCCATCCCTAGCAAAGCCATCCCTTTTAGTCCAATCAAATCCCATCTCAAACCTAACCCTTCATCCTTGATGAAAAACTGACTATCCCATCCCTCATTTTTCTATCCCCCTTCCTGTTTCTTCTATCCTGTCTCTCCTGGCCGTCTCTTTTCAAGATGCCACCAGGGCTTCACTTTTTTCCCGGTCACCCTCTCGAGGGGGCATCATCCTAGTCATCCTATCCTAAATCTATCCTAATCGTCACTCTGGGGAAATGTTTTTTCCTACCTCCACATCTTCGCATCATCTACTGTTTTAAATGTCTTCGAAATAGTGTTATTCTAACACTATGTCAAAGAGGGGAAAATGTAGACACCTGAATCTGATTAACCTAATTCAATCATATTTAGTGCCTTTTGGAACATATCAGCTAAGTAATTAAGCATTACCTAATTGACCTATGTCATCCCCTAGCCCTAATTAATTTAATTAATTGGCTATAGTCTCGATCAATTATCAAAAGCAACCAATAGCTTAATAATTAATTAAAATCATATTCCCCTATTATTGAATGAATATGTTATTTATGTAATTCAATTCATTAATATTCCCTTTAACCCCTAACCTAACCTATCTCAACCACCTAACTTAGAGTTTAAACTAATCCCAACCTCTTCACCCATCCTAATCCTAATCCTAATCCTAATCCTATCCTAAACCCTCCCTATCACATTCCTAATATTTGGATTAGGAATTCAATCCATTCCCCAGAGTCAACTTTTTCAATCTCTATGTTATCCTCTTCACCCATGCCTCATTAATGCTTCTTACACTCCTCATTAAGGCTCTTACATCCTCATCAATAGCCTTATCTACTAAAGTCTCTTCTCATCCCCTTGGCTCACTTCCCTAAATGGTCACATTCCTCCCTCTTTTCAACCCAATCATATTGTGACACTTGTCATCATAAGATGCACTTGAAGAAGCACAATCCATGTGCTCTTTTCTAGGTGCATCTGGACCTCTCCTCAGGATTGCATCCTGACCCTTGATTCCTCACCCATTTTTTTATAAAATAAATCTCATTCCTTCACAATTTTATCCATAGTTCATGCATTGTTATAATGTTAGTTTTGAGAGAAAATTAGAAATCCAATTCCAAAGCATAGTTATAATGTTAGTTTGAAGAACCCCTCTTGAAGCTTGAAGCATATAAAATCTGGAGCACACATCCATAAGAATGGATAAATCAAAAGATCAAAAGGGAGCTTGGATTCTATTTTAGGGAGGTTTGCACTTCTTATGCTTTTATTTTTTTTAGGCTTTCTTTTCAGTCCAATCATGTATGTAGTTTAGATTATTAGTTGCAGGGTGTTTTAATTCATTATTATGCTCCTTTACACCTAATTTTCATAGCTCACACATTTCAAATCTCTCCAAAATCTAATTTGCATGGGTAAGTGCAAGAAGTTGAGTGCCAATTTCGCGGAAGTCTTGTGGGCTTGAAAGCTACCGCTAGAAACGGGCACCCGTTTTGAAAAAAACGGGCACCCGTCTTAGGCTCGGACACCCGATCCAAAATTCAAAAAACGGGTACCCGTTTTTTTAAAAA
>MU225021.1:2909341-2926452 GCA_018584345.1 Thuja plicata | reverse complement strand
GGATTTTTTTGATATTCAATCTCTAAGTGCCTCAAATTTTGACATCAATTGACAGACAACTTGAAAATCAGGGAAAACACTTCCACTTTTTGCCCAAAAAGTGGACCCAACTTCTTGCTGGCACCCGCATATATTTCTTCAGAGATGAAAATATCATCATGCATTTGTTTTACTTCTATGCTTAGAAAATATCTCAAGAGACCTAAGTCTGACATTTCAAACTCTCTTTTCATGGCCTTTTTAAAATCAGCAAAGAGAAAATCATCATCCCTAGTAAAAACTAAATCATCAACAAACAAGATGTTGGTGTTTGAAAACATTTATGCTATTTAGAAGCAACCAATATACCCTGAGACTAATATTAGGAATGGTTAATTCCAAGTATGGAGCTCTGCAAGGTAACCCAACCAACTATAGGACAATATTGTCCTCTACACTTCTGGCTTTGCAAAACTAAGGCAGGGTGCACCTAATCTAGAAACATATTTAACTTTTACAACTCACTGTACAGCTCTGGATGATTACAATAGATTAATGGAAAGAAAGTATGAAATGATAACCACTCACTTAGTGACTCTTCTCTACCATGCAGGACTACAACCAACAACCATAGAAATAATAATGCCTAGAATGGTTTTGATGTTTTTGATAGGGAAAAATATAACCAAGTGTATTCAGATATGTATCAAAATAGAAAATATTGATTACTGACCAGTGCTTTATCGATTGGGCAATGATTCTATTTCAAATATAGGACAACAAAACTAACTATTCTCAAGGACTTCAAAACCATAAATACAAATAACTCCAATTCAAACACTTCTTATTAATCCTTATATAGACAATAGCTAAAGAGTCTATGTTTTATTGAAAGAAGATTTTAATTTGATCCTTGATCAAAACTATGGACTAAAACATATACATAAAAAAATTCTATGCAGTGAACTAGAAGATTCAAAACTCAAGAGGCAAGCAGAAAGGAGAAACTTAAATTTGAAATATTGTATTAAGTACAAAGAGTCCAATTTCAATTCCAAAATGCCTCAAAACATATGCCACTTCAATAAATGCAAAATATATGCAACTTTCTTATTCTTATGATAATACTCTCTAGATATACATCTTCTATACTCAACTAGAAATAATTAATGGATTAATGTCATATGCTACTTGCCTGAATTTCCCACCCTCTACTAAATGATCTTGGAAGTCCTTTTATAAGCCAAGGACTGCAACAAGCTTCAAATCATTTAGGGTTAGGGATAAAATAATTAAAACACTATGTGACAAAGTATATTAAATTCATTACAATTAGCTAGCATCTCTATCATACAAATTAAAACATTATCTTGAAACATTCTATTGAGAAGAATCATATCTCGCCACCATCCACCTAGGAACTTGCAGAATACAACCCTGCAAAAAGGAATAATAAATGGAATGTCTGGTATGTATTAATTATCATAGGAAAATTAACCATCAAGAAATCTGAAGATCAACTATCCCTTTTGAAAAGCCATGATCCCGATAATGAGATCTTATTGTTGACTTATAAAACTCTAAAATAAGACCTCATTTATTGCAAAGAATAGAACAGGATAAGCCCATAGTTTGAATATTGTTTTATAGGCCAACATAAACTTGAAGAATATAATCTCTATAATAAATGAATTTAGACATGCCAATTCCTCTTCCATACTAGATCCAACAGTTGTAAACATACAACCCAGAAGATAAGATTTGTCAACTAAATGCTCTATTAGAGAATGGCAATTTTCACAACTCTGAAACCCTAATTGAAATATTTAAAAATTTGAAAACTAGTTTCAATGGATAACCCCTTGGCACAAAGCTCTTATCAATAGTTGAGATAAAGGCTCGTTCCTTCTTTAAAACATAGTCGTTGATCAATTTTAAGTTACTCAGGCAAAATGACCATAATTAGACACAGGGCACATTATTGCGCACTCAGAGCCTTTGTTAAGAATCCTTTACTTTCCTTGCAAGTGAGCCACAACTGCATACCTTTATCTTTTCCTCTAGCCTTGGGAAGGACACACATTAGCTAGTCGCAAGCTTTCAACTCATCTTCTTGACCACCACAAACTAGTGTGAGTGCGCGACACTAACCACCAACAGTTAGTCATGCACTTGCCAACATTTCTTGCTATTTGTCTTGACCATGGCGACTATGCGATAACTGCTAGTTGCACACTCATGCACCAGACCACCAACCTCATTTGAACTATGTGACCTCGCGACCATCTGGCACCTATTGGGTCTTCACTCACTCATGGCCCTTGGTTGAATATTCTTTTCTACCTCATGATTATGTGACCACTATCGATCTTCCTCCTTAGCATCTCCATGTGACACAAGAGCACGCCACTAGGCACCCTCTGACATGTCCTTTCTGCATGGGCCCATAAAATTGGTCCTTTGTCTGCCAGTTGGCTGCCACATCACCATCTGATCACCGAGCTTGCCTTCCAAAAGGCAAGTTCATTTTGGGAACTTCACTACTATGGTCTGTAATATAAAAATATTAAATTTCTCCTCTACACAAACAATTTAAGATAAACATCTTAGAGCATTTTGAACTAGTGAAGGCTCCATGACTGCTCTGATCTTTCCTAAACTTTTCAACTACATAGAGACCATCAAAAGGAAGCAAAAGAAAATGCCCTTGTTCCTCATGCATCTTTCTGACTCAAAAAAAAAACAAGTAAACACCCTATGTACTGAGATATTTCCTCCATTAAAGCTCTGGTTTATTGAAAACATACCATCATTTTGGACACATGTTTGCATGGTTTAATATCTTGAACACTAAATTGACTACATGTTTTCTTCAATTCATTAAGCCAACCATTAGATCTTCTTGAACTTAACACCCTTTTAACTGCCTCAGCGACCCCAAGACCATGATGTCACAACTGCCAAATGTCACTTTGGCTTGATGAATAAACATCTTCATCTTTCTCTTTAAGTCATTAAGCTGACCGTCATATCTTCTTCAAGTGCTTTCCTTTTAATCTCCTTTTTACCATTGTGTTGGGCCCACCATGTACCACGTGTCATTCAGGCTTAATGGTTTAAAGGTTAGATCATGTGCATCTCATCACTAAGACTTTAAGCCAATTGGTAGATCTTCTGCAACTTGTTGTGTCTTTACTGCATTTCTTTACCTGGGATCCATGACATCATCTGTAGGACATATATCATGATGGATTGATGGATTGATTGATAGATATACTGCATCTTTTCTTTAAGTCATTAAGCCAACCGTTGGATCAAAATTGAGTTGCACGACATATATAAAGGGTAAAGTTTTTCAGGGATGAAGACTTAGGAAATAGGAAAATATTAAAGTGAACCCTGTCCAACTTAGGAAACATGAAACCGAAGGGTTTTAAGTGATAAAATGGCCCCCTCAAAAACAACTTAGAACAGATGACATAAGAAACTTAAGTTACAAAAAGTAACTTCAAAATAGAATCCGCCAAGAAAGTTTAGGTTTTTAGCAATATTTTCATGAATTACTTAGGGCTTTAGGCCAGAGACCTAAAATAATTTGTAGAAACCAAAAATAAAACCTCAGAACCATGAAACTTTTTGAATAGTGCTAACACAAGACAATAATTAAAATATTACCATTAGTTGCCTTGATGCAAAGAGTGGGGTAACCATCACTTTTACAAAATCCACTTCTCGTCAAATATGATTCAATCCTATTTTACCATGCTCGTGGAGCTTGCTTCACCCCATAAAGAGCCTTCTTTAGTTTGTACACTTTACCTTCATGACCTGAAACATCATAACCACGTGGCTACTCCACATACTCCTTTTCTTTCAATACTCCATTCAAGAAGGAAGATTTTACATCCATTTGATTTACCTTCCATTTGTATTGGGCTACAATTTCTATGACAGCATGCACGGTTTCCATTATTACAACAGGGGCATAGGTCTCATCATAATCTCTACCAAATTGTTGTTTGTACCCCTTGAGCACCAGTCGAGCCTTATGCCTATCTATTTTTCCTTTAGCATTGCTCTTGGTCTTGTAAACCCATTTAACTCCAATAAATTTCTTGTTAGGAGGTAAATTAGTTAGCTCCCAAGTTTCATTTCTTTTAATTGCATCTATTTCCTCATTCATGGTATCACACCATTTTTCTTCTTTTAAAGCATCCTCAAAATAAATTTGATCTCTATGAGAAAATAATGAAAAATTAATATTTTCATCAAATTCATCTTCATACCTTTCATCTTGGTAAAAATCTCCCTTAGACTCTTGGTCTTTCTTGGTATTACGGAGGTGAGAGTGGGGTCAAAACTCTCAGTATATCTGATGCTATTCTATAAAGGGTTTGTTAAGACCCATATCAAACCTTCTATGTTTGCAATTGTATCATCTTGCTGATCATTAAACTCATCATCTTCAGAATTAATGGGCACTTTACTTGAAGTGCTTGATGATGTGTCCACCGAGTCATCCCATGACTCATTCTCAATGAACTCCATGTCTCTTGAAATGATGATCCTTTTCGTGACTAGGTTATACAATTATATTTCTTTGAATCAAGACTAGATATCCCACAAAGATACCCTTCACACCCTTGTCATCCATCTTTTCCCTTTGCTCCTTTGGCACGTGTGCATATGCTACAAACCTAAACACTCTCAAGTGTCCAACTATCCATATATGCTTTGCCCATGCTTCCAATGGAATCTTGTCATGGACTGCCTTTGTAGGAACTCTATTTATCAAATAGACAACTTTTGATACAACTTCTCCCTGATATTCAATTAGTATTCCTATTTCTTTCATCATGCTCATTGCCATCTCAACGATGGTCCTATTCTTTCATTCAGCCTCTCCATTTTTCTGTGGAGTATGACTAGTTGTTAGCTCCTTCTTTGTGCCATTTTTCTTGCAAAACTTTACAGAATTATTGGAGGTATATTCCCCCCCTCTATCTGACCTTAGGACTTTCACATATTGTCCACATTTTTTTTCAGCCTGGGCTTTAAATTCTAAAAACTTATTAAAAGATTCAGATTTATTTTTCATAAAATATACCCATGTTCTACGGCTTAAATCATCTATGAAGGTCATAAAAAAGTAGTCCCCCAATGGAAGTGATTTTCATAGGGCCAACTAAATCAGTATGCACCAACTCTAATGGCACTCTTTCCCTTCTAGAGTTACCAGAAATAAAATGCATTCTATGTTGTTTACCCAAAATACAAGCCTCACACTTGCTACTAAACTCTTTAAGACATGGAAAATCATCTACCATTATTTTCTTGGACAATAAACTTAAACCAGCATAGCCAATATGTTCATACCTTAAATGCCATAGCTTGGAGGGGTCTTCAATCATGGTCTTGAAGGATAATTGTTGTTGTAATGATGTACATGCTTTCTTGGGAGGTGCACTAATTGTTGACTATGAAGAGAAACACATCTCTACCTTTAATGGAAACATCTGATTCTTTGTCATTTGGACTAGTGCTACAACAATTTTCTTACTCCCATCCTTCTCATAAATGATGCATTAGTCATTCTCCATCATCACTTTATATCAATTTTGAGTGAGTTGTCTAACACTCATCAAATTATGCTTTATACCAGCGGCAAAATAAACATTCTAAATTTCTTTTTTATCACCTTTCTTGGTGCGGATCATAATAGATCCTTTGCACACAACTGGAACAATTCTATTGTTTCCCATTCTAATTTTAGATTTTATATTTTTATCAAATAAGGAAAAAAACTTTCATTACCACTCATGTGGTTGCTGCAACCGATGTCTAAATACTAGACTTCAAGGATGCCTTCTTCACTAATATCACACATGATGAAGGCGGTGGGATTATTTCCATCACCCACTTTCACATCAACAACATTTTCACTTTGCTTTGACTAGTCACTTTGCTTTTTCCAGCATTCACTTGCATAATGCCCAAATTTATGGTAATAATAGCACTCAATATTTCTCTTGTTTAAACTATTGTTCTTCTTGCCTCCTCTGGAGGTCTTGTGCGAGCTTCTAGCTCCCTCATCGGTGCCTTCTCATCCTGATTTTTCTCCTCCAACATTTTGTTGTCTGGAGTTTCTATGACTTCTACCTCTTAAGCCTCGTCCAGAATTTGTAGACCTATTAAGGTGCTAGTCATGGGTTTGAAGAGAACCCATTAACTCATCAATAGTCAATGTTGAGAGATCATTTTCCTCTTCAATGGAAATAACTATTGTATCAAATCTTGAGGCAAGACTTCTCAAGATTTTCTCTATAATTTTTTTCTCCTCAATGGTTTCTCCATTGATTATCAATTGGTTTATCAAACAAGAGAGTCTTGAGTTTAAATCAGAAATGGACTTACTGTCCTTCATGACAAAAGTCTCAAAATCTCTTCAAAGCATCTGGAGCTTCACCAAACAAACTTTGTCACTCCCTTTAAAGCTTGTGTGGAGGATATCCCAAGTTTCTTTAGAATAATCAACTACTACTATTCTGGGAAATATTGCCTTTGTCAAGGTTGTTTCAATCAAGCTCAAATATTTTGCATATTTCCCCTTATACTCCTTCAACTGAGTCTTCTAATTATTTGAGAGGGCAGAAAGCAGAGCTGAGTCAATCACATCCACAATTCCATCGACCACAAGCTCCCACAAATCATTTGCAACCAATACAGTCTTTAGCTTCTTTGCCCAAACATCATAATTTTTTCCACTGAAGGACAGTAGCTACTTCCAACTCTTTCCTCCATCTCCAGCCATGTCTCCTATGCAAGAAATTCAAATACCCAGAAAAAAAGCCCAAACTCACAAGGATTGAGGGCTAATCAGCTCTGATACCATGTAAAGAATATATAATCACTCTATATGCTGAAAAATATGATCTAAATGCTCTGAAATCAGAAAATAACTAAAATCCCATAGACAGGGCAAAGCAAAATAGATTATATATATAAACAAAGATTAAAAATTTGTTTCCCAATCACTGGAAATGTACAGCGGAATCAAATATGGACACAGAAAAATACAAAGAGAGTTGGTGATATGCAAGCTTCTTCTTTCTTCTATTAAACTGAAAAAACAACTTCTACAATAAACAAAATAAACTTGCATCTATGTGGGGCTGCATACAATTTTCCTAGAGCTTCTTAGAGCTCTTACAAGATTATCTGAAGCAATCACTGCTCAACAAATAATCAATTACAATTGTTTTTGCAATAAACTTCGATGATAAAATATAACACTACAAAAAAAAAAAACTTTTGCTGCTGCATACAAAAGATAACTTAATTTCTTTCATGTGGAAGAATAAAATATTATTTCCTTTATAGAAAAATTTTGTCCAAGCAAGAAATCAGACTTTCCCAAAATCTGATTTGAACTTATCTTGCAAAACTCCATACGAAATTTGATATTCTCTAAGTAATAAAATAGAGGAGATTTATTCGAGAAGTCAAAGAAAGAGGCTCAAGGCAATCGGATTTGATTCAGAAAATCCAACATTTACAATCTATTCTAAAATTTAGGGCTCAATGTTTTTTGACCTGGATGAAAACAAGAACATCTATTAGACAATAATTTCCTCTAAAGTTATCCTCTATCTTGTTGGTTTAGACAATATATACCTATTCAAGAAAATAACCTCTATTTTAGTATACACGCAAATATCTTGACTTTGGGACTCATTTAGACTCCCTCAAGAAATTAAAGGTTTAAGAAATTCATTGGTGGAAAAACAATACAGTTTGCCAATGACTTTCGCTTCTTAAAAAAAAACATTCATCTTTGGATAATTTCAGAATTACACTTAAAAATTTAGAATTTTATTGATAATACAAAGGGTCTTTGGAATATGGCTACTATGCTATGTACTGCAGATTTTGGACTATTAAAAATGTATTTCATGGACAAAATTCCTTATGAAAAAGCTATAATACACCTCTTATTTGATTTTCACAACAATTTGGACTCGTTGAAAGAAAATATAAAAGAAAAGATGTTGATTTACTGAATTTATACTGAAAATTTTGATATGAAAGAAGATAATTTCTTAAGCACGATATAAAGTATTTGCCCAGCCATGGTTATGCATAAGGATATTCAAGCATGTAAACATTATTAAGTAACTACTCTAACAAGACACATGACTGTGCATAACGGCGAAATGGGCAACCGGTAGTTTCACCTAAACTTGAATAAAATTAAGTGTGGTGATTGATTATAGACGAGAGAGTATTAATATGAGTGGTACTACGTATGGTGGATAAATAGAGGTACAACATGGAATACTAATTTAATATAGTTTTCATCCTTATTTATTCCCAGAAACATTTTTGACTTGCACAAACACCTTAACATAGACATTTGCTAGCCATAAGAAATGTTTTGGGAAAATGTTGAAATAAATACCAATCAAGTTGCAGCTGAACACAACCTTTTGTTTCACTATTTACACCATTTCAATTATATTTCAAGATCATATTATTCAAGAAAGTAAGATAAGGAACCTGAAAATCATAAAGAGAGACCGAATGTGAGCCTTTCTTTGGGTTCTAGATTCCCTCATCCTCCTGACCTTTTCCTTTGACTACTACTGTTTCCAATGGCTTTCATTTATATTTATTTTTATGCAATTTCCAAAGTCTCTATATATCAGAAGAAATATCTCTGAATTTCCTCTTACCTCCCATGGTCACGAAGAGTCCCTTTATTAATTTTTTCTTTTATAGAAATGGTTTTTTTTTAACCTCTTCCACTTCATGTTTTTAGTTTCATGATCTTTCCTCATTAATATCCTTGTCCTCGTAACTGTTTTTGCCTCCTATTTGTACTATGTAGTGGAAATTAATAATTAAATATTTATGTATTTTTTCATGTAGAATGGTAGGGAAATAAAAAAATCATCTTATACTCACAATAATAAATATAATATTAAGTGTTGTGACACCCTTCTCTCCTTAGACAATGCATCCTCCCGATGCATCAATTGGAACATATCAACAATATGCATGAAATATACGATAAATAATTTATTGAATACAATATATCTTATCTTTTATTTTTTCAACACTCAGGATAATGTAATCATGCAAAAAACATTGAGAACACTTTTTCCTGATAGAAATATCACAGCTTTGACATATTGTGGAAACTATGCTCTACTTTTCAATTCCCAATGCATTCAAAATTTCATTTTTGTAAACTTTTCTGAAAGAAGTAGCACACATATTTCTCAAATCAATTTGTATAGATGATGTATGCAGAAATTTGAAGCAAGTACCAAATAAAATAAGCTTACACAAGCATCAGATAGTCATTTCAAAGAAAAATTCTAAGTGAGTGTGAATCTCATTACTACCCTACAGTTTTATAAGGTTAGGCTACCTCTCTCCGACAATGGTCCTGTTTCTTATGACATGTGTCATTCCATCTATTACATCCATAGGAACAACATAAAAATGTAAGTCAATATTTTTATCATGATCAAGATCAAAGCAAATCTAACATTCCCTTTCTCACTATTTTTAACAAGTAGAAATAGATCTTCATAATACCATAAAATCACAACAAAGCACACACATACCTATGCTTACTTTACCATAGTATGGCATCATAATGAATTGAGTACATTCTTGGATAATTCGTATAAAATTCTTTTCATACTCATATATATACACTTGCAATATTGTTAGCTCAACCACAATAACAATACCTCATGGAAGAAAATGCTTCAAATTTTAGTATCAAGAGACAACATGGTTATTTTAAGATTACAATTTATTAACTCAACTTAGATTTTAGATCACAAATTGATCATAGGTAACTAAAACAAATCATTCACACATACCATCAAACATGTGGTACTCACAAATCACATGTAAATATTAAGTGGATCCATTTTTTTGCTATTCACATGACCTAGGTTGTCATGTCATCTCGTCACAACAAAACCTTAGAATAAATTTTAACTCGACTCATCATATTACATATTTGTCCATATCTACATCAATATAAATCAACCAATGTTACATCTTTAACATAAATAGACATTCATAATTTCATCTATGTAACTGTGCTTAATCAAGGAATAAGTATGAGATGTGCTATATTATGGCACATCTATGGCCTTCCCACCATATATTCACGAATGGTAGATAAATAAAGATATAAATAATGGTTGAGGCTCTTTCTCGACCAACCATAAATCCTTACACATCCTTGGGATTCTACCTGCTCGTAGAATTTTCCAACCTTGCAATGCCTAGCAGCATAGAAAAATACAAAAAGTAGGGAGTATTTGGTCTATCCTTATATACTCGCATGGAATCCCTACCATTAATACACAATACCTATAATCAGGATATGGAAAAGAGTTTTTTTACTATGGAATTATTGTGTCAATAATCCTTTCTAGGCTTGTTTATATTATTCTTATGAACCACTCGCTTTGGCCAAAGCCTTTAATATAGTGGTGAATCCTGAGAAAGAGGATCACCCTGTTTGTTTCCCTTTGGCTTATCCATATTAAACATCATTACTGGAAGGTAATCTTTTCCAAATGCACATACATAGTAAGTAAAATGATGAAACTCATGCATACCATATCTTTTCCTTCTATACAATAATGCATTAAATAAAGTGTGGAAATCACACAATAAGCCAACTAGTCAAAGGAATTGTGCCTTTCATCATAAGAAATTTCATGCATCATAAGAAATCACATAATTATACCCAGCTTGTCAAATGATACATAATACATAAGAAAAAGGATGTGTTGATGACTCAATGAAAAACACCAATATTGCATCAACACAAAATAATTCTAGTCCATTTTCATCAAGGGATGTGGACCTACTCATCGAACATCTACTTGGTGCAGGAGCACCTAGGCCACCTACTAAACCCTAGATGTTTTGGATTTTAACTGACCTTGGAAAATTTAGTGTGTGTGTGTGTGGGTTTTTGTGTGTTTAATTTCGACCTTAGGAGGTCTTGTAAGGCGTGTTACTAGGTGGACATATAGTTAGTGTCTAATCCAACCTAGTATAGTTAAGTTACTTTAATGCTTAGTTTTGGTCTAAATAGGAATTGTGGTATAAATGTGTCCAAGACCCATGTGTGGGTAGTAATATTATTAAGGAGGAAAAATTTATGTTATTTCATTGAATTAAATGGGTTAGATGCCCTAGAATATAGTTTGCATCATAAATGCAAAAGATGCCAAAAAGTTGTCATGACAACATTTGCAACTTTTTGCAAATGTTGCATGCAACTGGACAACATTGGATTCCCACCATTATAGGAGTGGGAAATAAATTTTAGTGGCCTGAAAAGGTGGAAAAATCATCTTTAGACACTCTATGGCTCTTTTCCCGAGGTAGAGTGAATGTATGCAAGTTTTGGAGAGCAATAGAGAAAGTGTTTTTGAAAATAGAGTACAGTTGGTGTATTTGCAAGATCTTTGTGTTTTAATGGATTGAATTAATTGATCTAAGTGTTGATTCATTTGGTAGAGACATATCTAAGAGTTTTTCATTTATATTTCAAGTAGATTAGAGTTTATTTGATAGGTGTAGGAAATTTTATACTAACTAGGTAGTCTGCTGGTTCAGTTTAGGTAGATTTTGGTTTTATGGCTCCCCCATGAAATTCAAATGTGGGAAATTCTTAAGGTTGAATAAATGTGTTAGGGGAGCCTCTTTACAGATTACATATGTAGGTAGGAGGTCAGGAGAGTCTATTTGAAAATTTTAAAGCCATGCCCTAGGAGAGCTAGGACAATCTGGTTAGGTGTATGGTAGGTGAAAACAGGAGTGCAAAGACAAGGGTGTGCATGGAAGAACTGAACCAAGTGTGGTCTCAGTGTCTTTAGGGTCTCATATATCCCTAGAATCATGTTTAGAACCCACCCAATCCATTTGGATTGATTTTTTCATAGAAATCAGAGAAGTACTTTAGAGGATCCATAATAGGCCTAATCGCCCTACATTTCAGGACAGAGGTGTACAAACAGTTTGGGGACCCTAGACCTTAGAAATATTTTAGTTTTCCTACAAGGGTGTATATATACTAGATTTTTTTAGGGGTTTTGTGGAAATTTTCAGAGAAAATCTTGAAAAACCCTATGGATAGTAGCCATTGGAGCTTTAGGCCTAATAGGACAATTTGGGTGCAATTTTGGAACTCGACTAAGTTGGGATTGAAGACCTATGAAAAATGTATTGTATGGATGAAAAATGAACATAAAAAGAGTGTACAAGACCCTTGTGACATGTGTGGAGTTGGTATGAAGAGTTTAGCATTGGAATTCTTCAAAGCCAAGGAGAAGCATTGAGACAAAACTAGTGATGGATGTCCTTCAAGGTGAAACACAATTGTTGTAACTCTTGGGGAAGAGTTGCGAGTAGTCATAGGATCAATGTATATAGACTTGTGAGGTCCTAGAGTGGAATTAGGATCCTAAAGTGGACTAGGATTAATAAGGTCTTGTCTAGTGTATTGTGTAAGCACACCTTGGGGTAACTTCCATCAGAGTGGTATCAGAGCCTCTTTTGATCAGGATTATGGTTAATATTACAACTAGAGGAATCCATTGGAGAGTCAACAATGGTGACATATGCTGAATTAGAAAATAAGGTAGATGAACAAGAGGAGGGTAATAGATTACTCTGAGATAGGTTGGCTCAATTGGAACAAAAAGTGGATGAAGTTGATGTGAAAGCAGATGAAGTGAAGGACAGAATGGAAGGGAAAGGAAAAGACATTGCCATTGAAGATGAAGTCCCTAAATCTGATCTTGTCCTTGACCAAGATCCATTCCTAAAATCCCTAAAGGCTATGAGTGGAAAAGAATTGGAAGGAGTTCCCATTTTTAGTGGAAAAATGGAACCAGAAGTAGTCCTTGATTGGATAGAGGGACTAGAAAACCATTTTGAGTGTGATGGTATCATTGAGGCTCAAAAGGTGAAAGTTACAAAAGCTAGTTTGAGAGGGCTTGCTCTCACTCGGTGGAAATTCATCCAAGATGAGAGGGAGAAGGAAGGGAAAAGGCCCATTGCTTCATGGAAAGATATGGTAGCAAGAGTTAGAGATGCTTACATCCCTGCGGATTATGAAATCCAGTTGCACAAGAGAAGACAAGGTCTAAGGCAAAAGGACCTAGATGTCAATTCATACACTGAAGAATTTCAAAGACTTTGTATGAGGTCAAGAGTAGTAGATGATGAGAAGGTGAAGGTAGCAAGGTACCTTAATGGACTTAAATGGACTATTCAAGATGAGATGAGTCTTTTGACTCCAGACACAATTTAGAAATGCCACCAAATTGCTATCAAGGTAGAAGACAAGTTGAAGAAGAAACAAGATTCCAACACCTCAAGAGGAAGGGGTAGAGGAAGAGACACTAGATGAAAAAGAGGTGGTTATGGTGGAAGAAAATATGAATCTAAAGGTCAATCAGAGATTAATTTCACTGAACAGTATGAAGGAAACTTCAATAGAGGAAGTTCAAGTAGAGGAAGGAACTCTAACAATAGAGGAAGAGGAAGTATCCAAGGAGAGGCAACTATTTTTCCAATATGAAGTGCTACCACTGTAATTAGTTAGGACATCCAACATATAGGTGTCCAGAGAAGGGAAGTACCTCTCAAGGAGGTGATAAAATATTGAACTATGTTCATGAGGATACAAGTGGAAACAAGAACCCTGAAGTGCCATTATAATCAGAGGAGGGAGAGAATCTCATGATAAGAAGAACTCTAATCAAAGAGCTAGTGAAGGAAGAAATTAGGAAAGGAGATCATTGTTCAGAGTAAACTATAAGATGATGGGAAAAGTGTGTAGATTCATCATAGACTTAGGGTCTACTGACAACATAGTATTAGAGGAGGCAGTTAGTAAGTTAAAAATGACAAGGATATGCCACACCAGTCCCTATAAGGTCACTTGGCTAAACAAAGGACAACATGTCCTAGTTAATGAGAAAGCTTGGGTAGAATTCTCAATTGGGAGATACAAGGATAAATTTTTATGTTATGTCTTACCTATGGATGCATGTCACTTTCTCCTATGTATACCATGGCAATTTGATAGGAAGGCCATGCATGATGGAGTAAAAAATTCATACTTCTTCAAGAAAGACAATGTGACATACAAAAACCCGTCATTGTTGGAGGATGCAGAATTGAATTCTACTAGTCCTAATGTTCTCATGGTGAGTGAAAAAGAGATCTTAGAGACTTTAGATGGAGGATTTGGATTTGCACTGGTGTTAAAGAAAAAGGAAGTTGCAAAAAAAATAGAGAAGAGGACAGAGTTTCCAACATAAGTCCAAGAGATGCTAGTGAAGTATGAAGGAATAGTGAGTGATGGACAATCATCAAACCTACCACCTAAGAGGTCTGTAAGCCATAAAATATACCTAATAATAGGAGATACCCTACCCAATAAGGCAGCCTATAAAATGAATCTCCAAAAGATTCAAGAAATTGCTAGACAAATCCAAGAGTTCTTAGAACAAGGCCTTATAAGAAAGAGCATTAGCCCTTGTGTCGTGCCTGTTGGTTGTATTTCCTATTTTGGTAGTTTTCCTAGTTCCTTGTCCTACTCTCTGAATTATGATGTGCTCAATTCTGTTATCTCTTATTCATTATGCCCTTACCCATGTCAAGTTTCAGGTTTTCAAGTCTAAACCTTGCTTAAATTTGTAAAACCCTGAAAACCCTAGGCTATCCAAGTGTTAAACGATGAAAATAAACCCTAAGTCATGTTGTTCTGTTTCAAGGTTACTTTTTCATTTCACTAAAGGCATGTGTTTCAATTGAATCGCCTTGTCACGATATCCGAAGCGAATATTCCATAAGCTTTCCTGACTTGGCATTTTCCTTATGTCGCGTGGTCTCGTTCAAAATTAGAATATTCCTTTGGCCTTCTGAGACTCAACGATTTCTTTCATGTCAAGTAGTCACAAGATAACCATGTCATAAATCTTTATGCAGAGGGGACCCACTGCTTAGTCGGTTGATCATAGGAGATTTTTAACAGTTATAAAAATGTCTTCAGACTTTGCGATTACCCTTTGTCGCTTTATCGCCAAGTGAAGCAAAAGTTAAAGGTTAAGTCAAGCCTTCAGTCGTGTGGTCTTAGAATAGAACATTGGTTAAGGGATTTTAACTCAGACTTCGCAACTGACCGTTTGTGGTTTGTAGTAATGCTTGGTCGGGTTGTCGCCAGAACAGGATAATGTTTTAGTTTTCCATTATGCAGCAGGAGGACAAATGACTATGTGACATCTGTCATAAGGTGAATGGATGAGAGAAGGTTATCGCATGGTCGCCAGAAGGAGAAAGTGGATTCAGCGACAACAAGACTAAGTACTTTACCTTCAGTCGCAGTGTCTGAGAAACATTTAAGGGTAGGCATGAACATATGGCGATTAAACGACGGTCGTAGGATAAAAGGATTAGAGGATCTGACGGTGGTCGCGAAGTCTGAGAAGAAAAGTGCCCCAAGATAAAATTCCTCCCGACTTAGCGATTAAGGTATGTCGCGTAGTCGTCAAAAACAAAAAGGGGGCACTTATAACTTGTTAAGGTAAAATCAAATGCTCAAGACTTGATTCCGCGATTGGGGGACTAAGCATTGTCACATAGTCTTGAAATAGAATAAAAGAATTTGGCGACAAGGAGATAACTGAGAAGGTTAAGGATAACGGTTAGTCGCAAGGTCTCAGAATGAATGATAAGTTAATGTTAACTGTGTACGACTATGATTTCAAGTGTGTCGCGTGATCGCTAGATTGTAACTTGGGTCAGCCAAAGGTAGGAATGCACATTGTCGCCTTGTCTGGAGATGAAAAAATAGTTAATGATAGAGTCCCATGACAAAGAGACTTAATGTAGTCGCGCAGTCGCCTAATCACAAAATCTAAAAGCGGTGGCAATTTTTTCGATGTGACAGTATGAACCGCTCGGCAACCAATCACAGACTCGCATTTTGATCACTTTGCAAAAAGGATAGCTGAGATGTAAGGCAAATAACGAATCATAGTGTGACATGTCAGCTCTTTTAAATGTTATATGATTTCTTCGAGGATTCACTTTTCAAAATTTGATTTCCTGTCAACTTCATGCAACTACGGCTAGGTTTTTTTTTCAAATTCACAACATGTCGAATTAATGGCAGAACTGATGTTTCTGAATTATGAGCTGCGTACTCTGAATGACGGCTATAAGGAGTTGATGGTGCATTCATTCACATTCACCATGCTTTCAATTTTCAATGCCAAGTTGCTAAGTCTTCTGAAAAAGAGATATTCTACTTAGTTTATAGTGTTTCCAAAGTTCATCAGAGAATTCTAAATTTCAGGAATTTGTGCTCAGAACAATCAGTTGATTTCAGAAATAGATTTGTTTCAATATCAGTTAGGAAAAGGAGATTCAGAGTATTGCAAATATGAGTGGAGCTATGAGTGTTGCTTCAACAAGTGGTGGGAGTGAAGAGGAACAGAAAGGAAAAGCAAGTTTCTCTGATGAGTTTCTCCGTCTCCTGCCAGGTTCAACGCAGAATAAGAAGGCTAATGCAAGTGTCCTCCTGGATGAATACAAAGATATTCGAGATGTTGTGACTCCAGGGACAACAGGTTTCTCCCTTTTTAATTATTTCTATAAAAATTCTGATAAGCCTATCCTGGTATCAAACCCTTGGACATGTGGTTTGGCTAGATTGCTTGTTCCTGATGTCTTCTTAGATGTAGACCTATTTTTGGACCTAGCTAATCACTATGATGTCTTGACAAAGACCATCAAAAGGGATGATGGCACTACCCTGCTAATATTAAACAGGAACTCATTCATGCAAGCCTTTGGCTTATTTAGCACCATGTCTACTAAAATTGACATGACAAAACAGGAGAAAATGTATAGTTCAAAGCCTGGTATTGCTAAGGGCTTATTGAATAAACACATGTTGAAAGAAGTGAGGAATTACTTAGATCCTATGAAAGAGCCTAATCCATATTCTTATAAGGATCTACACTTCTACATTAAGTATAATGCCTATGCCCTATGTAGAGTGCTAGGGATAG
>MU225021.1:2891408-2902131 GCA_018584345.1 Thuja plicata | reverse complement strand
GCTCAAGAATTGTATGATTGATTCAGGAGCTTCTAATATAGTTATGCCAGTTGAGATCATGAAGGCAATGGGCTTACAAGTTGACACACCTCATGGCAGGTGTAGAGCTATGGATTCCAGAGAAGTCGTTGTAATTGGTACCATTGAGGCCATGCCCTATAGACTGGCACTTTGCCCTGATGTAGTAATGACTATGAATGTTCTTGTGGTTGATATACCACCTCATTATGGCATGTTATTATAGAGAAAATGCAGTGCCTCAATGGGAGGAAGTATACAAAATGATTTTTCATATGCTAATTTCAATATTGCTTGAGAGAATGTCAGTGTTTTGAGAGAGAGCCAAACTCCCCACATGATAGAAAAATATGAGGATACTCATATTAACTGTTGCATTAACATAGACATGGAAAATTTTAGAATGCAACAGGATGAGCATAAAGATCGAGAAGCTGATTCTTTAAGTAAGGAATTAATCTTGAAAGAAGATGGGATATGGAAAATGTACTTTGATGGTGCTTGATCTAAAGAAGGATCAGGGGCAGGAGTATTATTGATATCCCCATCAGGTACAACTTTTAAATACTCATTTCTGCTAGCTTTTTAGTGTACTAACAATACTCCAGAGTATGAGGCCTTATTTTTAGGACATGAAATTGCTATCAAACATGGTATAAAATGTTTAAAGGTTTATGGTGACTCTAAGTTAGTGGTAGCACAAGTCAGATCCAAATATGCTGTAAAAAATGATAGATTGAAAATGTACAAACATGCTATTTGGGATCAACTTGAGATGTTTGATGCTTTTAATATAACCTGGTTAGAAAGGTCAAAAAATATTATTTCTCATTTTCTAGCAAATTTTTCTTTGAAAAATGATGATTTGACCTTACATGGAATATCAATACTCGAAGTTAAGACAAGACCAGTTATCCCAGATAACATATATAACTGGCAAGTGTTCCAAGATGATCAAGATATTCTGAGGTTCATGCAATGTTTAGATCAGTATAAAAACTAGAGCATAGATTGCAGTTCCTTATTAGAATCAGATGATGGAAAGGAATACATCTTTGGAAATGAATTTGTTCAATTGAGTTCTAATCAGATTCCTAGGGGTTTGGTTGAACTTGAAGCATTGTTTACTAGTGAGCAAAATGATTCAGCAAGGATAAGCAATGCCAACGTTGAGGATTTGGAAGAAATAAATTTAGGATTAGAAAACAGTCCTCAGATAGTCTATATTGGAAAAGGTCTGGATTCTCATGTAAGGATAAACCTGATCAAGTTACTAAGAAAATACAAGCATATTTTTTCTTGGTCATATGAGGACTTGAAGGCATATAGAGAGGACCTTTTCCAACATGAAATTCCTCTGAAATCAGATGTCAAGCCATTTAGACAGAAACAAAGGCCCATTAAGCCCTTGTTGGCTCCTAAAATGCAGCAGGAATTGATGAAGCTCAAGGATGCTGGGATAATCCAACCTATTAGACATTCAACATGGGTATCAAATCTAGTGCCAGTTAGAAAGAAAAATAATGACATCAGATTATGTGTTGATTTCAGAAATGTCAATATTGCTTCATTGAAAGATAATTATTCACTGCCTAATATGGAAGCAATGTTGCATAAGGTGACTAGTTGTGAATTACTGTCAATGATGGATGGTTTTTCAGGTTACAACCAAGTTCTAGTTAAAGAGTCAGAGCAATATAAGACTACATGTACTACTCCTTGGGGAACATATGTTTATATCAGAATGCCTTTTGGTTTGATAAATGCAGGTGCAAATTTTCAGAGAGCTATAGATGTTGCTTTCAAAGAGTTTATTGATTTATTCATGGTTGTTTACCAAGATGATTTAACTACATATTCTAAGAGGGCTAATGATCATTGTGATCATTTGGGTAGGATTTTTAATAAAGCATTAGAATATGGTGTTTCATTAAACCCTAAGAAGTGTCACTTTGCAGTTAAAGAGGGAAAATTGCTTGGGCATATAGTGTCTAAAGAAGGGGTAAGAATAGACCCTGAAAGGGTGGAAGCAATTCAGAAAGTAGTTTCTCCAAGAAACTTAAAAGGTGTACAATCTTTCTTAGGAGAGATTAATTTTGTCAGGAGATTTGTAGCCAATTTTGCTGAAATTGTCAAGCCCATTGTGAAATTGCTAAAAAGAGATACTAAGTTTGTTTGGAATGATGAGGCTCAACAAGATTTTGAAAGGATAAAGAAGGCAGTACAGGAAACTCCAGTGTTGAAATCTCCGGATTACACTAAACCTTTCTCCCTCTTTTCATTTGCATCATTTCATACAATTGCTACAATTTTGCTTCAAAAGGATGAGCAAGGATTTGAACATCCCATAGCCTTTTATAGTAAATCCTTGCAGGCTGCAGAACTTAACTATGAAATAATGGAAAAGCAAGCCTATGCATTGGTAAAGGCTGTGAAGTCTTTCAAGCCCTACTTGGTGTGTGCCAAGGTGCAGGCCTATGTTCCACATTCAGTAGTGAAAGATATTCTCACACAGTCAGAGGTTACTAGTAAGAGATGCAAATGGATTACAAGAATTCAAGAGTTCAATTTGGAAATCAATATCACCAAATTGGTAAGAGGTCAAGGCTTGGCCAAACTTATGACACAGGAGAACCTTGATTTTGTGCAATAAAATCAAATAGAGGCACATGATCAAGCCATTACTAGTATAGAGAGGCAACGATATTACACTGATATTGTTTTCTTCCTCAAAAATGCTAAATGTCTTGATTATCTGTCTGATAATCAAAAGACAAGTTTGAAATTGCAAGCTCAAAGATATGTTTTGATTCAAGGAGATTTATTCTGGAAAGATAAGAATGGTGTACTATTGCTATGCCTTGACAAATATCAGGCTGAGAAAGTCCTAATTGAGATGCATGAAGGAAAATGTGGAGGTCACTTTTCTGCATAGACCACTACCCATAAGATTTTAAGGGCAGGATATTATTGGCCTACTCTGTTCAAGGATACTTATACACATGTTAGGAGATGTGAACCATGTTAAAGGTTCTCCAATAAATTAAAATTTACAGGTGCTCTGTTACTTAACCCAGTGAGTACTGAGGCTCCTTTTACTGTATGGGGCATTGATTTTATTGGTGAATTTCAAGAAAAGTCTAGTGCAGGGCACAGTAGGATTTTAGTTTCCACGGATTACTTTACTAAATGGATTGAGGCTATCCCCACAAGGAAAGCAACTAGTAAGGTGGTTACTGAATTTTTATTAGAAAATGTTTTGACCAGATTTGGAGTGCCTAGTAAATTAATAATGGATAATGCTATGAGTTTCAGATCAGAGGAAATGACAAGCTTCTGTGAGCAGTATGGGATTACAATATCATATTCATCCCCATATCATCCACAGGCTAATGGACAAGCTGAGTCTAGAAATAAAAGCATATTGAAGATATTGAAGAGAACTCTGGAACAAAACAAAAGGACATGGCATACAAAACTGAGATTAGCTCTTTGGGGTGATAGGATAACACTTAAGAAGGCAATTGGTCAATCACCTTTTGAGTTGGTGTATGGTTTAAAAGCGAGATTGCCTATTAACAAATTATTGCCCATTTTCCAATACATACAAGAGGAACATCTAGATGTCTCTGAAAATATGCAAAATAGAATGATGCAGTTGAATGAATTGGATGAAATGAGGAGAAATAGTCAAAGAGAAAATGTGAAGCTACAGAAAAAAATGAAATATCTTTTTGACACTAGGGCTACTGAGAGAAAGTTCCAAATTGATGATTTAGTTCTCCAATGGAATGCAAGGGTAGAGGATAAAGGCAAGCATAAGAAGTTTGATTCTTTATGGCTAGGACCGTTCATTATTGCAAAAAAATTTGGTAAAGACTCATACTTGTTGAAGAATATGGAAGGAGATCTCTTTGAGTTGCCTGTGCATGGGCAGTTTTTGAAGCCCTTCTTTGAGTAAAGGTTCAAAGTGCATATGTAAGTATGTATTATATTCTCCTTTGCTTGTCCCTTGTTCATAAATTCTATACATATTTCCCTTTCTATTTTAGAGTTTTGCTCCGTTGAAGGTGGTCTGCAACCAGAGATTCTGTGGTTCTTTGTCATAAACCTTGTTTACCCAATCCGCATCAGAGCCACTATTGGTTGTATTTCCTATTTTGGCAGTTTTCCTGGTTCCTTGTCCTGCTCTCTGAATTCTAATGTGCTCAATTCTGTTATCTCTTGTTCATTATGCCCTTACCCATGTCAAGTTTCAGGTTTTCAAGTCTAAACCTTGCTTAAATTTGTAAAACCCTGAAAACCCTAGGCTATCCAAGTGTTAAACAATGAAAATAAACCCTAAGTCATGTTGTTCTATTTCAAGGTTACTTTTTCATTTCACTAAAGGCATGTGTTTCAATTGACTCCTTGACGTGATATCCCGAGCGAATATTCCATAAGCTTTCCCGACTTCGCGTTTTCCTTATGTCGCGTGGTCTCATTCAAAATTAGAATATTCCTTTGGCCTTCTGAGACTCAGTGATTGCTTTCATGTCGGGTAGTCGCGAGATAACCATGTCATAAAGCTTTATGCAGATGGAACCCACTGCTTAGTCGGGTGATCGCAGGAGATTTTTAACAGTATTAAAAATGTCTTCAGACTTCGCGATTACCCTTTGTCGCTTTATCGCCAAGTGAAGCAAAAGTTAAAGGTTAAGTCGAGCCTTCAGTCACATGGTCTTAAAATAGAACAGTGGTTAAGGGATTTTAACTCAAACTTTGCGACTGACCGTTTGTCGTTTGTAGTAATGCTTGGTCGGGTTATCGCCAGAATAGGATAATGTTTCAGTTTTCCATTAAGCAGTAGGAGGATAAATGACTGTGTGACATCTGTCATAAGGTGAATGGATGAGGGAAGGTTATCGCATGGTCTCTAGAAGGAGAAAGTGGATTCAGCGACAATAGGACTAAGTACTTTACCTTCAGTCGCGGTGTCTGAGAAAGATTTAAGGGTAGGCATGAACATATGGCGATTAAACGACGGCCGTAGGATAAAAGGACTAGAGGATCTGATGGTGGTCGCGAAGTCTGAGAAGAAAAGTGCCCCAAGAGAAAAGTCCTCCTGACTTAGCAATTAAGGTATGTCGCACAGTCGTAAGAAACAAAAAGGGGGCACTTATAACTTGTTAAGGTAAAATCAAATGCTTAGGACTTGATTCTGTGATTGGGCGACTAAGCATTGTCGCATAGTCTTGAAACAAAATAAAAGCATTTGGTGATAGGGAGATAACTGAGAAGGTTAAGGATAATGGTTAGTCGCAAGGTCTCAGAATGAATGATAAGTTAATGTTAACTGTGTACGACTATGATTTCAAGTGTGTCGCATGATCGCCAGATTGTAACTTGGGTCAGCTAAAGGTAGAAAAGCACATTGTCACCATGTCTTGAGATGAAACCATGGTTAATGATAGAGGCCCATGACAAAGAGACTTAATGCAGTCGTGCAGTCGCCCAATCACAAAATCTAAAAGCGGCGGCAATTTTTTCAATATGACAGTATGAACCACTTGGCAACAAATCACAGACTCGCATTTTGATCACTGTGCAAAAAGGGTAGCTGAGATGTAAGGTGAATAATGAATCGCAGTGTGACATGTCAGCTCTTTTAAATATTATATGATTTCTCTGAGGATTCACTTTTCAAAATTTGATTTCCTTTCAGCTTCATGCAACTACGGTTAGGTTTTCTGTTCAAATTCACAGCATGTCAAATTAATGGCAGAATTGATGTTTCTGAATTATGACCTGCGTACTCTGAATGATGGCTATAAGGAGTTGATGGTGCATTCATTCACATTCACCATGCTTTTAGTTTTCAAAGCCAAGTTGCTAAGTCTTCTGAAAAAGAGATATTCCTGCTTAGTTTACAGTGTTTCCAAAGTTCATCAGAGAATTCTAAATTTTAGGAATTTGTGCTCAGAACAGTCAATTGATTTCAAAAATATATTTGTTTCAATATCGGTTAGGAAAAGTAGATTCAGATTATTGCAAATATGAGCGGAGCTATGAGTGTTGCTTCAACAAGTGGTGGGAGTGAAGAGGAACAGAAAGGAAAAGCAAGTTTCTCTGATGAGTTTCTCCGTCTCTTGCCAGGTTCAACGCAGAATAAGAAGGCTAATGCAAGTGTCCTCCTGGATGAATACAAAGATATTCGAGATGCTGTGACTCCAGGGAAAACAGGTTTCTCCCTTTTTAATTATTTCTATAAAAATTCTGATAAGCCTATCCTGGTATCAAACCCTTGGACATGTGGTTTGGCTAGATTGCTTGTTCCTGATGTCTTCTTAGATGTAGACCTGTTTTTGGACCTAGCTAATCACTATGATGTCCTGACAAAGACCATCAAAAGGGATGATGGCACTGCCCTGCTAATATTAAACAGGAACTCATTCATGCAAGCCTTTGGCTTCTTTAGTGCCATGTCTACTAAAATTTATATGACAAAATAGGAGAAAAGGTATAGTTCAAAGCCTGGTATTGCTAAGGGCTTATTGAAGAAACACATGTTGAAAGAAGTGAGGAATTACTTAGATCTTATGAAATAGCCTAATCCATATTCTTATAAGGATCTACACTTCTACATTAAGTATAATTCCTATGCCCTATGTAGAGTACTAGGGATAGATGCAGATGCAGAGAAAATCAATGCTGGCATCTTAATGATGGTACTAGACTTGCAAGAGGTGCATTCAAGCACCAACTATGACTACATACAACACATAATTGATGAAATGCATGAGGGTTTCGTTGCAACCCAGAAAAGACTAAAGAATCCAAAGGAGAAGGAACCTAAATTTTTGCATTATTCAGTCCTAATGCACCTCCTTTTATACTTCAATTTTGTAATCATGGATGTTCATAATCTGAATCCTCAGAGATTCTATCAAACAGCACCAAATCCTATCTAGTTTTGGGTCAGGGTTTGGAATTACACTTCTAGGGAGTGTGACTACTGTGCCTTTCAGAATTGGATTTTGTATCCAATTGTACAGAGTTTGGAAACAAGCAGGACTAGAGTCCCTTTGAAGGTTATACAACTGCTCAGGCCCTTTGATTATACAGAAAATTGGCCTGGAAAACATAGCTGGGGTGATTTCTTCTTGGAGGAGAATTACACCATTATCAGAGTATATGGGTGTATTCATCCAACCCATTTATTACCATATCATGTGCCTGCAATAGTAGCTGCAATGGAATTCATATGGCAGCTGCTGTTAACAGACAATGAGCACTTTGCACTACACAAAAAGGGAACAATAACCCCTAGGCAGTTCAAAATTTCCAACTTTACAATTGGCAAGAATGTCATTGATGAAGTGGGTCAATGGTTGGAAAACTATAGAATGGGGGTAGCCCCTTATAGATACATTGATCCAGAGGGCTTCATGACAGGGGTTAGGAAATTAGATACTCCTACCATCCCTAATACCAATGTTCACTGTGAGTGCGTAGAAGAAGATGCAACAAGGAACATCTTGGATGAAGATGACATCCACATAAGAAGACTGAGAATCCAGGAGTTGCTAAAGCTGGAGAAACAGATAAAAAAAAATAGGTTGTCCTTTGGGGGTTTTTACCCTGACCTCCCATATTTTGATAGGATCAAGGCCATGATAGATAATTATTATGTGCTTGTAGAGCAATTGGATACAGTCCTGGACAAAAAAGGTACTCAAACACCTGAACACTTAGAATCAGAGTATGATAGTGGTGATGATAGTGATTATGCACGTCCTCCCATTCATCCTTCACCACAACAAGCCTCAGAGCAAGAAATGGCTAAGATTCCACAGTTGCAAGGAGCAGAAGGACACATTATAGATCTAACAGTTGCTACATAGCCAGATGATGTAGAAGAACCTGCTGCAAAGAGGCAGAAGTTGGAAGTAGGACAGCCTTCAGTGGAGGGCCAAAGTAATAAAAAAGGCAAGGCTAAGGCCTTAGTACCTGGCACTAGGTTATATGACCATAACCTGAGAAAAGAAATCAGGGAAGGCAAGAAGCAACGGCCTGACCTAGAAGAGAAGGTTGAAATACCACTCAGGCCCTGTGTTGATGAAAGATTGCTTCACCAGCAAAAATTTTTAGATGATGATAGCTTTGTAAAAATAGAGGAGTTTAAAGACTTCCTAAGATGGCATAAAATAGAGTAGCTCAGGTCCCAGTTAACAGTTGACTGGAAAGAAACAATTACAAATGAACCCCTAGTGGCCTTACAGAATTATGATCCTGAGAATGACGATATCTCGCCTGAGGATGCTAGGAAGATGGTGCTAGGAAGTGGGATATTGTTGGCTGAGGGATGGGATTTAGCATCTGCTTTCATTATAGACCAAATCAGAAAGCAGCCAGACCTTAAAATGACTAGTGAGGTCGAGGAAGGACAAATGATAAAAGGATTTGGGTATAGCCCAAAATCTAAGGCTTTTGCAATGTGGAGCCTAAGCCCAAAAGACCAGAAGACCCAGTTAGTAAATATTCAAGAGAATATGGTGGGAAATTAGATGGTGTGGTCTGTACAAAATATAGGGGACTTAGAAATCTCCCAAATCATGACACACTGGGCTCAATTGAATGAAGACAAGACCAAGCAATTGTCTGAGAGGTATAGTACTTTGTTGGAAGAAACAAGTGCATTATCTAAGGACATAGATATGTGCCACATACAACTGTACCAGAGAGATCAGATGATCAAGACATTGAAAGAAGAATTGGAGGCAAAGCCTGACGTAGTATATGTGCCTACACAACCACCACCAATGCAGATTGAGGATAAGCCTAAGTCAGAAGAGGCTGTGGAACAAAAGGTGGATGAAGAAAAGGGAAATGCAATAGCTTTGAAGGCATTGAAAGGTATACTACAACATAGAATTGATATTTTAAAAGACAAAACTGATGTTGTAGTTAATACATACAATAAGTTGCCAGTATTGCATACTGAGGTAATGGGGTACCTTGCCATTCTGAACCCTTACTTCACTAAGTGGTCTGCTAGGGCAACTTTATTTGAGAAATTGTCATCTCTACAAGCCATAAGACCAGATTTTCCTCCAATAGTCACTGAAGTTGAAGATGAGATCAAAAGAGTTAATATTTCTCTCATTCTTCAAAGGAAAATTAAATCAGAGAGAGGTTAAATTGAGCCTCTTTTCAAGTGATTTCAATAGGTTTATTCCTTCCTTAAGGGGAGATGATGACCAAGTAAAGGCTATAGATGCCTAGAAGACTGAGTTTGACAGCAAGATGCCTAGTGAAGAGGCTTTTATTTTGGGAACAGATGTTGATATAGAGGGATTCAATAAAATATTTGATGAAGCCTTCAAAGAAGAGACTGATATCAACAAGTTCTACTTGATGTCAAAAACATCACTGATGCTAGATGGGAAAGGAAAAAGATATAGGTACAAAGTACTCTGGACTTCAAGTGGCCATCAGATGATGAAGTAAAGGCTTGGGAAGTTATGACTACACCAAAGAAAAATAAGCCTGTAGTTGAAGAAGAAATTTTGGACGATAAGTAAGCTGAACACTTGGCACTGCACTATTCAAAGACAAGAGGGACAGTTATTACAAAAGGAGAATGTAGGTGAGTAGGCGAGCACAACTATCTGGACTTAGCATAAATACTACTAGCTACCATCTACAAATCTGATTGCAATTGCCAGATCAGGAGAAGAACAAGAAATATCTATTTATATCTTTTTGACTCGGTGCTTTCACCACTTCTTCTCTCTCTTTCTTTTTGTCTCTCTTGGAACTTTAGGGTTAGGTTTTCTATGACTATCTGAAGCTTGTTGCATCCTTAAGGGATTCCAAGATGGTCAAAAACCTATATATAGCGAAAGAGTTGTAATTGAAAAAGGTCTTTGATGTTGGAACATTTTGGAGAAGAGATAATATATTGCAGAATTCGGATATTCTGGTTTTCTGTCTATCTTTTGAAGTTTTATAATCTTTCATGTATGAAAAGTTGGATCATATAAATAATATAGGGTGCAATTCTACTCTCTTCCATTACTATCTCTTTATTCTCTGTGTGTGCTCCTTTATGTTAAGTTTACAAGGTATTCTGAAGCATTCTGGTTATTAGGTAACTATCTGAATACTTGCAAGTTTCTTTTAAGGAAAGAACTAAGTTTTGTGAGTAATTTCAAGGAGCATACTTCTTTGTTTAAGGATTTGATACAATAGTTTTGAGGTGACAGGGTAATTTGTAAGGCAACTTATCTTAATTGCATGTGAGCTGTAAGGCAGTATACTATATTTCATTTCTATGAGATCTTAGCTTATTTGACTCTATAGCCCAAAGGATAGGCACTGGTTCAGAAAATAGTCTAATAATCTATCTTTGTCTAAGTTATTCCAAAATATCAAAACCATTTCAATTAAAAATACTTTGTTACTAAGAACAGATAAACTGAACTCATAAGGACCTATGTCAGCAGGACAGTGTCCATATTATTGATTCCTTTAATAGTGAATCCATTAGGTTATCCCTCTTATAAGAAAAGGAAGAAGGATAAAAATCCTTGTATGACTGGTTCTTGTTATGCTTACAACCATGGTTTGTATGGTTATATCTTGCATCTGGTTATGCTTGGTTATTTGCAAGGTGATTCATAAGTTGGTTTAACAAAAGATACATAGAAAATCAGTGTCCACA
>MU225021.1:2868762-2884525 GCA_018584345.1 Thuja plicata | reverse complement strand
GCATGGGCAGTTTTTGAAGCCCTTCTTTGAGTAAAGGTTCAAAGTGCATATGTAAGTATGTATTATATTCTCCTTTCCTTGTCCCTTGTTTGTAAATTCTGTACATATTTCCCTTTCTGTTTTAGGGCTTTTCTCCGTTGAAGGTGGTCTGCAACAAGAGATTCTGTGGTTCTTTGTCATAAACCTTGTTTAGCCAATCCGCATCAGAGCCACTATTGGTTGTATTTCCTATTTTGGCAGTTTTCCTGGTTCCTTGTCCTACTCTCTAAATTCTGATGTGCTCAATTCTGTTATCTCTTGTTCATTATGCCCTTACCCATGTCAAGTTTCAGATTTTCAAGTCTAAACCTTGCTTAAATTTGTAAAACCCTGAAAACCCTAGGCTATCCAAGTGTTAAACAATGAAAATAAACCCTAAGTCATGTTTTTCTATTTCAAGATTTCTTTTTCATTTCACTAAAGGCATGTGTTTCAATTGAATCGCCTTGTCGTGATATCCCGAGCAAATATTCCATAAGCTTTCCCAACTTCGCATTTTCCTTATGTCGCGTGGTCTCGTTCAAAATCAAAATATTCCTTTGGCCTTCTGAGACTCAGCAATTTCTTTCATGTCGGGTAGTCGCAAGATAACCATGTCATAAAGCTTTATGCAGAGGGGACCCACTTCTTAGTTGGGTGATCGCAGGATATTTTTAACAGTTATAAAAATGTCTTCAGACTTCACAATTACCCTTTTTCACTTTATCGCCAAGTAAAGCAAAAGTTAAAGGTTAAGTCAAGCCTTCAGTCACGTGGTCTCGAAATAGAACAGCAGTTAAGGGATTTTAACTCAGACTTTGCGACTGACCGTTTGTGGTTTGTAGTAATGCTTGGTCGGGTTGTCGCCAGAACAGGATAATTTTTCAGTTTTCTATTATGTAGCAGGAGGACAAATGACTGTGTGACATCTGTCATAAGGTGAATAGATGAGGGAAGGTTATCGCATGGCTTCCAGAAGGAGAAAGTGGATTCAGCAATGACAGGACTAAGTACTTTACCTTCATTCACGGTGTTTGAGAAATATTTAAGGGTAGGCATGAATATATGGTGATTAAATGACGGCCGTAGGATAAAAGGATCAGAGGATCTGACGGTAGTCGCAAATTCTGAGAAGAAAAGTGCCCCAAGAGAAAATTCCTCCTGACTTAGTTATTAGGGTATGTCGCGCAGTCGTCAGAAACAAAAAGGGGGCACTTATAACTTGTTAAGGTAAAATCAAATGCTCAGGACTTGATTCTGCGATTGGGCGACTAAGCATTGTCGCATAGTCTTGAAACAGAATAAAAGTATTTGGCGACAGGGAGATAACTGAGAAGGTTAAGAATAACGGTTAGTCACAAGGTCTCAGAATGAATGATAAGTTAATGTTAACAGTGTACGACTATGATTTCAAGTGTGTCACGTGATGGCCAGATTGTAACTTGGGTCAGCCAAAGGTACGAAAGCACATTGTCGCCATGTCTAGAGATGAAACCATGGTTAATGATAGAGGCCCGTGACAAAGAGACTTAATGCAGTCATGCAGTTTCCTAATCACAAAATCTAAAAGCGGCGGCAATTTTTTCGATGTGACAATATGAACTGCTCGGCAACCAATCACAGACTCACATTTTGATCACTGTGCAAAAAGGGTAGCTGAGATGTAAGGCAGATAACAAATCATAGTGTGACATGTCAGCTCTTTTAAATGTTATATGATTGCTCCGAGGATTCACTTTTCAAAATTTGATTTCTTGTCAACTTCATGCAACTACGGCTAGGTTTTCTGTTCAAATTCACAGCATGTCGAATTAATGGCAGAACTGATATTTTTGAATTATGAGCTGCGTACTCTGAATGACGGCTATAAGGAGTTGATGGTGCATTCATTCACATTCACCGTGTTTTCAATTTTCAAAGCCAAGTTGCTAAGTCTTCTGAAAAAGATATATTCCTGCTTAGTTTACAGTGTTTCCAAAGTTCATCAGAGAATTCTAAATTTTAGGATTTTGTGCTCAGAACAGTCAATTGATTTCAGAAATAGATTTGTTTCAATATCGGTTAGGAAAAGGAGATTCAGAGTATTGCAAATATGAGCGAAGCTATGAGTTTTGCTTCAACAAGTGGTGGGAGTGAAGAGGAATAGAAAGGAAAAGCAAGTTTCTCTGATGAGTTTCTCCATCTCCTGCCAGGTTCAACGCAGAATAAGAAGGCTAATGCAAGTGTCCTCCTAGATGAATACAAAGATATTCGAGATGTTGTGACTCCAGGGACAACAGGTTTCTCCCTTTTTAATTATTTCTATAAAAATTCTGATAAGCCTATCCCGGTATCAAACCCTTGGACATGTGGTTTGGCTAGATTGCTTGTTCCTGATGTCTTCTTAGATGTAGACCTATTTTTGGACCTAGCTAATCACTATGATGTCCTAAAAAAGACCATCAAAAGGGATGATGGCACTGCCCTGCTAATATTAAACAGGAACTCATTCATGCAAGCCTTTGGCTTATTTAGCGCCATGTCTACTAAAATTGACATGACAAAATAGGAGAAAAGGTATAGTTCAAAGCCTGGTATTGCTAAGGGCTTATTGAAGAAACACACGTTGAAAGAAGTGAGAAATTACTTAGATCCTATGAAAGAGCCTAATCCATATTATTATAAGGATCTACACTTCTACATTAAGTATAATGCCTATGCCCTATGTAGAGTGCTAGGGATAGATGGAGATGCAGAGAAAATCAATGCTGGCATCTTAATGATGGTACTAGACTTGCAAGAGGTGCATTCAAGCACCAACTATGACTACATACAGCACATAATTGATGAAATGTATGAGGGTTTCGTTGCAACCTAGAAAAGACTAAAGAATCCAAAGGAGAAGGAACCTAAATTTTTGCATTATTCAGTCCTAATGCGCCTCCTTTTATACTTCAATTTTGTAATCATGGATGTTCATAATCTGAATCCTCAGAGATTCTATCAAACAACACCAAATCCTATCCAGTTTTATGTCACGGTTTGGAATTACACTTCTAGGGAGTGTGACTACTGTGCCTTTCAGAATTGGATTGTGTATCAAATTGTACAGAGTTTGGGAACAAGCAGTACTAGAGTCCATTTGAAGGTTATATAACTGCTCAGGCCCTGTGATTATACAGAAAATTGCCCTGGAAAACATAACTGGGGTCATTTCTTCTTGGAGGAGAATTACACCATTATCAGAGTATATGGGTGTATTCATCCACCCCATTTATTACCATATCATGTGCCTACAAGAGTAGCTGCAATGGAATTCATATGGCAGCTGATGTTAATAGATAATGACCACTTTGCACCGCTCAAAAAGGGAACTATAACCCCTAGGCAGTTCAAAATTTCCAACTTTACAATTGGCAAGAATGTCATTGATGAAGTGGGTCAATGGTTGGAAAAGTATAGAATGGGGGTAGCCCCTTATAGATACATTGATCCAGAGGGCTTCATGGCAGTGGTTAGGAAATTATATACTCCTACCATCCCTAATACCAATGTTCACTATGAGTGCATAGAAGAAGATGCAACAAGGAACATCTTGGATGAAGATGACATCCACATAAGAAGACTGAGAATCCAGGAGTTGCTAAAGTTGGAGAAACAGATAAAAACAAATGGGTTGTCCTTTGGGGGTTTTTACCTTGACCTCCCATATTTTGATAGGATCAAGGCCATGATAGATAATTATTATGTGCTTGTAGAGCAATTCGATACAGTCCTGGACAAAAAAGGTGCTCAAACGCCTGAACACTCAGAATCATAGTATGATAGTGGTGATGATAGTGATTATGCACGTCCTCCCATGCATCCTTCACCACAACAAGCCTCAGAGCAAGAAATGGCTGAGATTCCATAGTTGCAAGGAGTAGAAGGACACATTATAGATCTAACAGTTGCTACATAGCCAGATGATGTAGAAGAACCTGCTACAAAGAGGTAGAATTTGGAAGTAGGGCAGCCTTCAGTGGTGGGCCAAAGTAAGAAAAAAGACAAGGCTAAGGCCTTAGTACCTGGCACTAGGTTATATGACCATAACCTAAGAAAAGCAATCAGGGAAGGTAAGAAGCAACGGCCTGACCTAGAAGATAAGGTTGAAATACCACTCAGGGCCTGTGTTGATGAAAGATTGCTTCACCAGCAACAAATCTTAGATGATGACAGCTTTGTAAAAATAGAGGAGTTTAAAGACTTCCTAAGATGGCATAAAATAGAGCAGCTCAGGTCCCAATTAACAGTGGATGGGAAAGAAACAATTACAAATGAAGCCCTAGTGGCCTTACAGAATTATGATCCGAAGAATGAGGATATCTTGCCTGAGGATGCCAGGACGATGGTGCTAGGAAGTGGGATATTGTTGGCTGAGGGATGGGATTTAGCATCTGCTTTCATTATAGACCAAATCAGAAAGCAGCCAGACCTTAAAATGACTAGTGAGGTCTACGTAGAAATGATAAAAGGATTTGGGTATAGCCCAAAATCTCAGGCTTTTGCAATGTGGAGCCTAATCCCAAAATACCAAAAGCCCCAGTTAGTAAATATTCAAGAGAATATGGTGGGCAATCAGATGGTGTGGTCTGTACAAAATACAGGGGACTTAGAAATCTTCCAAATCATGACACACTAGGCTCAATTGAATGAAGACAAGACCAAGCAATTGTCTGAGAAGTATAATACTTTGTTGGAAGAAACAAGTGCATTGTCTAAGGACATAGATATGTGCCACATACAACTGTACCAGAGGGATCAGATGATCAAGACATTGACAGAAGAATTGGAGGCAAAGCCTGAGGTAGTATATGTGCCTGCACAACCACCACCAATGCAGATTGAGGATAAGCCTAAGTCAGAAGAGGCTGTGGAACAAAAGGTGGATGAAGAAAAGGGAAATGCAATAGCTTTGAAGGCATTGAAAGGTATACTAAAACATAGAATTGAGATTTTAAAAGACAAAACTGATGTTGTAGTTAATACATACAATAAGTTGCCAGTATTGCATACTGAGGTAATGGGGTACCTTGCCATTCTGAACCCTTACTTCACTAAGTGGTCTGCTAGGGCAAGTTTATTTCAGAAATTGTCATCTCTACAAGCCATAAGACCAGATTTTCCTCCAATAGTCACTGAAGTTGAAGATGAGATCAAAAGAGTTAATATTGCTCTCTCATTCTTCAAAGAAAAATTAAATCAGATAGAGGTTAAATTGAGCCTCTTTTCAAGTGATTTCAATAGGTTTATTCCTTCCTTAATGGGAGATGATGACCAAGTAAAGGCTATAGATGCCTGGAAGAGTGAGTTTGACAGTAAGATGCCTAGTGAAGAGGCTTTTCTTTTGGGAACAGATGTTGATATAGAGGGATTCAATAAAATATTAGATGAAGCCTTCAAAGCAGAGACTGATATCAACAAGTTCCTACTTGATGTCAAAAACATCACTGATGCTAGATGGGACAGGAAAAATATATAGGTACAGAGTACTTAGGACTTCAAGTGGCCATCAGATGATGAAGTAAAGGCTTAGGAAGTTATGACTACACCAAATAAAAAGAAGCTTGTAGTTGAAGAAGAAATTTTGGACGATGAGTAAGGTGAACACTTGGCACTGCACTATTCAAAGGCAAGAGGTATAGTTATTACAAAAGGAGAATGTAGGTGAGTAGGCGAGCACAACTATCTGGACTCAGCATAAATACTACCAGCTACCATCTACAAATTTGATTGCAGTCGCCGGATCAGGAGAAGAACAAGAA
Source organism: Thuja plicata (assembly GCA_018584345.1). NCBI lineage: Eukaryota > Viridiplantae > Streptophyta > Pinopsida > Cupressales > Cupressaceae > Thuja > Thuja plicata. The sequence continues at coordinate 2,878,724 of MU225021.1, read as the reverse complement.
ATATCTTTTTATATCTTTTTGACTCGGTCCTTTCACTGCTTCTTCTCTCTCTTTCTTTTTGTCTCTCTTGTAACTTTAGCGTTAGGTTTTCTATGACCATCCGAAGCTTGTTGCTTCCTCAAGGGATTCCAAGATGGTCAAAAACCTATATATAGAAAAAGAGTTGTAATTGAAAAAGGTCTTTGATGTTGGAACATTTTGGGAAGAGATAATATATTGGAGAATTCAAATATTCTGGTTTTCTTTCTATCTTTTTAAGTTCTATAATCTTTCATGTATGAAAAGCTGGATCATATAAATAATATATGGTGAAATTCTACTCTCTTCCATTGCTGTCTCTTTATTCTTTGTGTGTGCTCTTTTATGTTAAGTTTACAAGGTATTCTGAAGCATTCTGGTTATTAGGTAACTATCTGATTACTTGCAAGTTTCTTTTAAGGAAAGAACTAAGTTTTGTGAGTAATTTCAAGGAGCATACTGCTTTGTTTAAGGATTTGATACAATAGTTTTGAGGTGAGAGGGTAATTTGTAAGGCAACTTATCTTAATTGCATGTGAGCTATAAGGCAGTTTACTGTATTTCATTTCTATGAGATCTTAGCTTATTTGACTCTATAGCCCAAAGGATAGGCACTGGTTCATAAAATAGTCTGATAATCTAGCTTTGTCTAAGTTATTCCAAAATATCAAAACCAATTCAATTAAAAATACTTTGTTACTAAGAACAGATAAACTGAACTCATAAGGACCTGTGTCAGCAGGACAGTGTCCATATTATTGATTCCTTGAAGAGTGAATCCATTAGGTTATCCCTCCTATAAGAAAAGGAAGAAGGATGAAAATCCTTGTATGACTGGTTCTTGTTATGCTTACAACCATGGTTTGTATGGTTATATCTTGCATCTGGTTATGCTTGGTTATTTGCAAGGTGATTCATAAGTTGGTTTAACAAAAGATACATAGCAAATCAGTGTCCACATCAACAAGTACTATGTAAATAGAAATCTTAAGAGGTAAAACCTGCCTGAGTATATGTGGAGCTCAAAAACAAAGAAGGACCTTATCCAGTCCTTAGCAATTAGGCTTTTCTTGTTCCTGAATCAGTATTAGAAAGCATGGTGTTCAAGTAGTCATTTAAAGCACTATGATTCATACAAGAAGAATCCCTAATAGTGCCCACAGTCCTAGAACCTAAAAAGGGAGGAACTTGGAGGTTATGTAAAGACTCCAAAGAAATCAATAGGATCACCACTAGGTATAGGTTCCCTGTCCCTAGGATAGGAGACCTAATGGACTATCTAGGAGGGGCAAGGTACTTTACAAAGATAGACCTAAAGAGTGCATATCATCAAATCAAAGTAAATGAAGGGGATGAGTGGAAAGTGTTGATGGTTATTTGTGACCAGGTCTGTCGACAGATGTAAGTTTTCACTAGATACTAAGGTACCAACCAACTTCTCCTGTAAAGGTTGTCTAGAGAAATGAGATTCTCTGGGCCTTCAAGCACCTGAGAGTCAGGTCTCGACAGTGTGGGGACTCAGTTGGGAGTGTGACTATTTTGTTCAGGCAGATGGCTGGTTATCTTGACTCGCCTTATCCAAGGATTTAGGTAAGTGGGGTTTCCTGCAAACATTCATTAACTTTATAAAATAAACTTCAAAAGATACATCAGGGTTAGAAGTATTTCATCTACTTATAGTTTATGCTAAATATCCAAAACATCAACCATGCTCTAACAAGCTACACTAAATACTGAATAAAGATAGAACCAACAATTCATACTTATCTAAAAGCGAGGGAAAAGAAGGTCATTAATTTACTTAAAACATTAGAGCGGGGGACATAAGGAACATACAGCACAAAAAGAGCATTAATCTAGAGATCAGAATGCTAACAACATCATTAAGAGAATCATTCCTTCTTCATTAACATGTTTCCAGCCAGCACTGGTGCATACAATAATGGCGGCTCCAGGGGAGCACCTAACTACTACAAGCTTCTAAAACTAAGGAGCATTGAGCCCTGTAGCTAAGAACTGAGAAACACTGAAATTATATTAGCTATGGACTGCAAAATCATCAATTTCACCGACCCTTGGAATGAGGTCAGACTTATTATTTATACACAATTTTTCCCTAAAATTAACCTAACTTATCTTTACACTCAACCAATAAAATACAATTTCTGATGGCTGGTACTACCTGCACCATGCTACAAAGACCTCAAGATGGAAAAGGTCTGACATTTCAGAAGAATAAGACAAGAAAGGTGAAGTGGAAGAATCAACCTCAAGAAGAGAGCTGGAGGGAGAAGAGAAGAAATATGATCCCCTAGGGATCGAGGCTACATGCCTCATTAAAGAAAGAGTAGCTCCCTATCCCTAATGCACCAGGTGTTATTTTGGAGTGGCACCTTGGGGAGACCACCTGTGAGAACTTTCTTGTCGAGACGATGTGCCTTGCTAAAGTCACCTACCCTCTAGCATCCTTATTAACTGCCTTGAAAGTGATCAGTCAGCTTTGGGAACTGGGACACTGGTCTCTTAAAGAATACAAAATGGTCAGATTTTGAACTCTGGGATCTAGGAACTTATGTTCCAAAAGAAAGAATGAATACAAAAATTGCACCCACTAGTGACTATATCCGGAATCTGGAGAACCATGCTTCCCTTTACTATTTTTGAAAGCTTTCAAAACTTGGCTTAATCCTTCTTCATCTATGCCCCTGATGCTATCCCAACGACTGCGAACAATGTCCAATTTTTCCTCAACATCTCTGGTCCTGCTCCAGAATTCATCCACCAACTTCACGACATCGTGCGTCTGAAGCATCATCTTAGACAACCTTGTTAACTTCTTCCCATCAAAATCCCTGGCAGTGTGGTACTAGGACTCCGTGAACTCATCAAACTGCCTAAGGACATAGTCCTTTGGGGTGCATGACCCAGTGGTCAAGGGATCGAAATGTGACACCCTTACCACAAATGCTTTGAATAAGCCCAAAGGATACTGGGTGGCAGTTATCTTCTCTTTTAGGGCTTTAACCAAATCCTTGCATACCTCAATCTTGAGGGCAAGTCTTGAGTACTAGGCCCAGAGAGAATCATATGTTTCATCCCCCAGAATTCCTACCTCTATGAAAGCCTCTTCTCTGGCATTGAAAACTTCCTCCAACCTGGCCTTCCATTTCTCATAATTTCCTAAGTCCATTTCCACACGGCAACGGAGGCACTTGCCTATTTAAGGAGAAGGTGGATCTGATAAACATCTAGGAGTGATACCACTAAAAATTGCCTGATGATGGCTATTTTCTTAGTGATCCACCCATCTACAGCCTGGGCTTTCTTTTTCATGGACCTGAGAGAATCCACATCGCCCTATGCAAGCAACAATCTGGAGGTAGAAGTTTCTGGGTGGACCTTGGCTAAAGGTTGTGTAAGTTCTGCCTGAAGTGCGAGGAGATTGGCATTGGTTTCTTTTTCCTCCTTCAACTTCTGGCCCTATTTAATATATCAAGCTTCCACTACTTTGGTGGCCTCTCTCAATAGGTCCAGTTCACCCTGCTTATCTCTCCTCCCCAGTGCCACTTCTGTAATAGCGTAATCTTTGGGTCTTACAGCCACTGCATCTGCATTTGGAGGAGGTGTTGCGATTGTTGCAACCATGGATCTTATGGGACTAGTCTAGAGGGTATGGACTGTCTGTGCCTTCTTAGGCTTTTGAGCCTCTACATTTTGGGCCATCATCTTAGCCAAGGAGAGCAGAACACCTGATGCGACCACCAGGGCCTTTCTTTTTCTTGATTCCACCAGCCATTGGGGCAGATGGGGAAGCTTTGCAGTTAGAAACTATGCATCAGGATTCCTTTCAGAATCTAGTGGCATGTTCCCAGAATGTACAGTATCGTCGGGCTCCTTTTCTCTTTCCTATTCCTATTCCTATTCTTGGGGACCTCAGTATTATTTTCCATGTTGGCATCTTCCTTTGAGATATCTGGAACTCTTCCTTCTCTGGCATCCATATCACCTATATCTTCTGAGACTCCCTTGTCCCTCCCAGCATCGGTTGATGTGACATTTTCATTTTTTTGGACTTGTCAGTCATTCTGCTATTGTTCTTCAGCCTCCTTGGCCTCATCTGCTGGAACATTTTCCTCTATTGGAATGTCTTTCAGAGGTGGGTGAGGTCTTTGGCCAAAATTTAACAAGGCAGCTGATTTTACTACTTCACCAAATGTGCTCTGAGGTGCTTGGTCACCCAAAGTTACCAAAGGCGTTTGGAGCATGATGATTGGAGGTACGGTTGATCCCATGGGGCCAAGTTCCCCAACCATCAGTTTCTCACCTATGGGTTTCCTTGGTGTATCTTCAGTCCCCTAGACCGGTGTCTTCTCCCACTCTGGCTCCTTTCATGCTTCATCTCGAGCTTCTTGTTCTGATGCAACTTCTTCTTCTGGTACTTCCCTTTCTTCAGGGATTTCTTCTTTATCTTGAGCGGAAATCTCTTCAACCCCATGACCAATATCCTCATGCAAATTCATGATTTCATCTACCCCAAACACATCATAAAAATCATCATGTGGGGGAGGGCTGTCAGGAATCTCCTCAAGTTTGGGGGAATCTAAACTGACGTCAAATGGAGGCACATCTGGCATACCAGGGATAGCGGCCATGCTTGGGGTAGGGATCACCTTTTTCTTTTTCTTTCTCAATAGTGGGACCCCGGTCTCCAAAATACTGGTAGACTCTACCTCGGCGAAAGTATTTCTTCTCATCATTGAAGCCAATGACAAGGATCCCGCTGGGCGAGTAGACACCATTGGAGTTACAAGGAGACCAGAGGATATATGTGTGCTTATCTATTGGCTGGCCAACCTTGCTGACTCCATTTATTGTTGTTTTTGTTGTACCATTAAGGGGGTGGGGCCCTGCGGAGGCACCTTAGCCGGGGTGTCCTCTTTTTCTTTCCCCTCACTCGTGGTAGGTCCGGCAGTGGTAGCGGAAGCTGAAGTGGACCTTCAGACAATCTATCCCTTTTAGGTGCTTTTGGGTCACACACAGGAAAAATAATGGTGACCAACCTCTAAAATTGGGTGGCATACTCCTTCAATTGTCAAGTCTTCTGGGGTGGCCTAATCCACCGGAGGGAGATCTAACTTGTCTAATCCCTGCCCTTTGTATGTCAGGTCCTCTAGCAACCTGTCATCTAAAAATCCCTTCAGAAAAGTCCATGGGTCAAGCACTTTCATGAGTCCCTTGGACATCCATGAATGTTGATGGGCCCGAAGATCAAAACTGTCCTGACAGTCCACCCAAAAATATTCAATATCTTCCTTGTGTGGTGGGGATGCCCAGGGAAGTACCAAGGCAATCTTGCCTAGAGGATCATAATTTTTCTTGGCATGGTAGAATTCCACCAATCCAAGGCTCTTCAATTCACTATCTACCTCCCTTGTTGTGAAGAGACTGCATGTATAATTTCCGCATGAAAATGGGAATGGGATGTTGATGACCTTCTTCAATGTGAAGAAGGCATGCAAGACTGTCATCTGCCGGTAGAACTCCAAAAGAATGATTATGTCCCCGCAATATCGAGAAAGAAGATAGGGCTTCCCAAAGAAGCTGGTCACCCAAATGTAGGTGTGGTGTTGGAACTAAATAAAATAGTGGCTGTAAGTACTGACCAAGCTCATCACCTCCTATGATAATTGTTACCTGGAGTCCTAGGTAAGTGTTAGAATATTTTTGTAAATGAAAACATCATTTACCCAGCAGAAATTTAGGAAACTGAGTTCCCATTGTACTTGGGGATAATGATCCCATGGTGTTAACTGGCCTAGCCCATTTCCAAGCTCACCTACTGTTCCCAATCCTAGAAAAGCCAGTCTTTGTTGGGCTAGTGCCCATAGTACATAAGATGTCATATAGAACTTGAAACTCTGGATGATGCCCTTTAACTGCGTGTTGACATGATTGGCTATGATGGCTGCCCAGTTGAAAGTTTGACTGCGAGTAGTGATGCAATAAAGAAATTAGTGCATCCATGCTGAGAAATCCCAGGCATGGGGTAATCCAAAGATCCACCATAGAAATATAATGCCCGCTTGAATGGGCTCCTTGAAATCCCCATGGGGAATTTCCAACTTCATCCTTTTATGGTCCCGCTTTGGGGACTTCAGCCACTGAGTGTTAAGGTATTGCCGAGAGATTAGAGTAGCTTCCTTGAACTCCTGTAATGACTTGGCCTGATTGAAGATGACGGACCCCTGGAATTGCAGAATCCCCAACCTTGAGGCAAAAATTGTTGCGTCCAGGGTGACAATTGTTGTTGGATACTATAATGGTCGGGGATCAGCGAGAAGAACGGTCTAAGTGGGTGCATTGTATAGTGTTTCTAGTTGAAGTATAAATTCTGGTGATTGCACTAAACAAGGAAATTTTGTGGCCTTTATAATGACAGGAGCAGCCAAGTGAGTGGTCATATTGTCTCCGCCAGCCTTCAATCGGTATATGGCTTGAATTAAGCCCTGCATTTCAGCCCAAATTCTGGGCTCTATGTTTGTTATTTCTCAGACCTTGGAATCCACCTTGGATCCCACAAGAAATCCCTCCTTTAGGTACTTGGAGGTGAGTGGCAACTTAGCCAGCATCTTCTCGGCCTTGGTTTTTGTGGCTGCCTGGGTAGAGGTAGTAGGTAGCTCCAGGCTATCAGGAGGAGTGATCACCTCAGACATCTTCGATCACACAATCCACAACCTACAAGACCAGAGAACTATCAACACATGATATAATAATAACTTTTTTTATTCTAGGGGAATCATCACCATGTTGCATCTGTCTAGAGAGTGTTAGCATATATCAAAATCCCAGAGTATAAACATGAGTTAGATTATGGTAAACACCCGGGGGCTTCAGGGGTATTTGAACCAAATGGAAAAGATGGAATAGAACTCAGGGGGCCTCAGAACCTAGAGTCCAGAAGATCTAGCCATTGCCGCATCGATGTGACCAGGAGGAAGCCATACTCAGCTGACGTGGACTGTCACGTGGTCACGTGACAGGCAGCGTAAATGACATTAATGGTGGCAAGTGGGCTAATGCGAGGGAAATTGAATTCTAGATGGGATGTGGTTTGAATACTCACTCATGGGAAATTAATCTCACCATTAAAGAGGCACAACATAGGAGAGAGAAAGTCACCATGGCTTGAACCGGTGAGGTGCCGAGTTCAAACTGTGGCGACTCCCTCTCAACGAGCTCAGCAAAATTTTTTCAAGAAATGATGGAGTGCGATGTGCTCGTTAAGAATGGAAGGATATACAAGAGCTATACACACTAAAATATAGAGAACTGATGAAAATATACACAATTTACAGACATCTACACAATGTACAGAACTTACGAAAACACCACAAGCTAACCTACAACAATGTATAATATATACACTAGATTACAACTGCACATAGGGCAGACAACCCCCTGGCAAGTCCAACCCACCAAATGTAGGAAAACCAAGAGAAAACGTAGAAAGTGAGAATGCGACCAAATGAAAACAAAAGCAGACAAAGCAAGCACCGCAAAAACAAAAAGGAAGACAGAAAATTGGAAGAATGAAAACCAGAGGAAAAATGACAACCAACCTGGAAACATGAAGGACACAAGGAAGACAAACAAAGAAAATCTGCAATAGGTCCACTTTCCAACAATCACCAGAAAACATCACAAATCACGCTTAATTAGCCACTAAGCATAGGGAGCAATTTGTTGTTTAATCGCCTTAATCACCACAATATCGCTCTGAATGCTCTAAGTGTTTTAATCATCGTAACTATGAAAATGACAGGTAACTTCTATTTATACCCTTAGGGTAAAAAAAGGTTGCACTTTTCTGACAACTCTGGTTACCTCTGGACTCTGGGTTCAGGGATTCTATGCAATCATACCTTCTCGCGAAAGAAGATATGATGGCAGAGAATCTTGGAATCCAAAAGTCGGCTCTGGAAAGAACAAACAAACTTTGGGACCAGGCCCCAAAGGCACAAGAAGATAGAAAACAAAAGACAACCCTCATGGGAGGAAATCCCAGAGGAAAACGAAGGGAACAAAGGAAAACAAAGAAAGGAGAAAAAGCAAAAAAAAAAGGGGGACCCAACATTTTGCACACAAAATGTAGGGACAGGTATGTAGGGAATAACAAATGGCGAATATCTAGGACAAATGTCATAGCACATTTGAGAACTTCAGAATATTTTGTTAGCAAAACTGGAATTAATCCTTACCTAGAGCATTTTTCTCACATTGAGCGAGGTGTTTGAGAAAATCCAGTCCATCACTGGTTCAATCTTTTGGTCTTTCATCAGTTGTGAAGTGCGTGATTCAAAAGAAAACCAAGCCGATAACCTCCAGGAGAAGTAGAGAAGAGGCACTAAATAAGTCAAACCAAGGCCTTCCTATCTTGTATGCTTCCCCCGTATACCATAATTCTCCATTCTTTAGTTCTTTCCTTTCTTTTCTTTTCTTTTCTTTTCTGTATGGGAAGACGGTACTTCTTTCACCTTGGACCTTAAGCTTAGCTAATTTTTGAGGTGGTACTTCTTTCACCTTGCCATCCAGCTTTAAATCTCCAAATAAGAGAGAAATTTCTAGACCTGGGATATTCTTAATGATTTTAGACTTACTCCAACAGCTAGTACAACTGATCTGCCCTCAAGGGGTCTGATTACTTGTTCCTTAGTTTTTTTTGTTAACTGATATTCGGATTGCCAAGATGTGAACCGGATGAAGATTATGTTGTAAATTTGAATATACTGAAGTATATGACTCTATTTAGCATTTTCATTATGGAAACAAAGTCATATGAAGTTTTGGAGTCAGCACACATCATCAGAAGATCAGAAATTGGCTAAGTACAGAAAATAGGACAGAGCAAGGAACAAACTGTTATAGTTTTGATTAGCGTGTGTTCATATGCTATAAAAATGATATGTGCCTTTGAAGATAAGCTTATGAGTATTTTTACATGCTAATTCTAAGAGAGCATGATCATATCTGCAATTATGAAGAAGATACAGCCAGTTGAAGAGGTACAGCCAGTGAATGCTAGAACAGGACAGAGATCATGGAAAGAGTCGACAAAGATTGTTTTGGCGTAGAATTTTCACTTATCCTTAGGACTTGTACCTTTGGATTAGTAATTTTTAGTGACCTAATAATCTATGGTTAAAAGCACATGACTTGATTTATTCAGGATAATTAGTTAGAGCTATTTTGGTGAAGCGGACTGTGTGAAAAGACGTGTCTGTTTGGTTTAAGTAAAGCAGTTATAATTAATGTTAAGCTGACTTAATGAAGGGTTGTGTGGTTATGTAAGTGATCAAGATAGATGGTAAAAGGTTTTCTAAAGCTGACATGTTCATGTCATTTGAGGAAGTACTTATAGAAGGTCATTTGTGATGGGAAAAGTTGCGAAAGCCAGAGATAAGAAAGCAGAGCAGAGTGCTAAAGCAGCAAAGCTATATCTATCATATGTTGATGATATAGTTATTGAAGTAGAAGCCTTCAGAGTGAAGATAAGATTGTTGTAGTTCTTTAAAAGAGGTTAAAGCATCAGCGCACAAAAGGAACTGATCAGACAAGCAGTGTCACAGCAGCAGTTCACCTTGCTGATACAGTGTGTATCAAATATCCAGAAGGTTGTAGCCTTCACCATTTGGATAGTGAGTCCTTGGACAGTGAGTCCACCACCCCTAATAGGATTATTATAAAAGACTCCAAACAGGGTCGGACCCTTAACAAGACCCTTAACAAGGTCACTGTACTGCATACATTGTAAAGATAGCTCCTAACAGGGTTAAGGATCTTCTAACAAGGATCATAAGAAACTAGTACAGAATATTTGTGGGTACTAATTCCCACCAGGGTTTTCACCTGCATTGGGTTTCCCCATAATCATATTTGGTGTTATG
>MU225021.1:2828201-2865802 GCA_018584345.1 Thuja plicata | reverse complement strand
GAAGTGTTTTTGAGAACCTTTTTCATTAATGTCAAAGGGGGAGTAGAGTATGAATAATATGGAGTCTAGTATATGATAAAAGGGAGATATAAGATAGAGAGTTTTTATATAAAAGTACAGATAGTAATTTCACCATATTCCTCTGTTGCCATTAATGACAAAGGGGGAGATTGTTGGAAAGTTGACTATACTGAAATATATGACTCTATTTATTTTTTCCATTATGGCAACAAAGTCATATGAATTTTTGGAGTCAGCACACATCATCAGAAGATCAGAAATTGGCTAAGTACAAAAAATAGGACAGAGCAAGGAACATACTGTTATAGTTTTGATTAGCGTGTGTTCATATGTTATCCAAATGATATGTGCATTTGAAGATAAGCTTATGAGTATTTTTACATGCTAATTCTAAGAGATCATGATCAGATATTCAAGTATGAAGAAGATACAGCCAGTTGAAGAGGTACAGCCAATGAATGCTAGAACAGGACAGAGATCATGGAAAGAGCTGACAAAGATTGTTTTGGCATAGAAGTTTCACTTATCCTTAGGAATTGTTCCTTTGGATTATTAATTTTTAGTGACCTAATAATCTATGGTTAAAATTTCATGACTTGATTCATCTGGGATAATTAGTTAGAGCTATTTTGGTGAAGCGGACTATGTGGAAAGACGTGTTTGTTCGGTTTAAGTAAAGCAGTTATAATTAATGTTAAGATAACTTAATGAAGGGTTGTGTGGTTATTTAAGTGATCAAGATAGATGGTAAAAGGTTTCCTAAAGCTCACATGTTCATGTCATTTGAGGAAGTACTTATAGAAGGTCATTTGTGATGGGAAAAGTTGCGAAAGCCAGAGATAAGAAAGCAGAGCAGAGTGCTAAAGCAGCAAAGCTATATCTGTCATATGTTGATGATATAGATATTGAAGTAGAATCCTTTAGAGTGAAGATAGGATTTTTTTAGTGCTTTACAAGAGGTTAAAGCATTAGCGCACAAAAGGAACTGATCAGACAAGCAGTGTCACAGTAGCAGTTCACCTTGCAGATACAGTGTGTATCAAATATCCAGAAGGTTGTAGCCTTCACCATTTGGAAAGTGAGTACTTGGATAGTGAGTCCACCATGCCTAACAGGGTCCGACCCTTAACAAGGTCACTGTACTTCATACATTGTAAAGATAGCTCCTAACAGGGTTAAGGATCTTCTAACAAGGATCATAAGAAAATAGTACAGAATATTTGTGGGTACTAATTCCCACCAGGGTTTTCACCTAAATTGGGTTTCCCCATAATCATATTTGGTGTTATGAGTTGTGTATGTTTATCTTACTTGCATTGATATTTATTTTAGTACTTAAGCATTTAAGTAAATATTCAGATAAGAAGAAAAAGTATTAATTGATAGATCACTGATTCACCCCCCCCCCCCCCCCCNTTCCCCCCCCCCCCCCCTCAGTGATCCTAATCCTAACAGATTACCCATAACCTTTTATCGTACTTACAAAATGACCCTAAAGCAAGGATAAATTCCACCAGGCTAACAATAGATTTTGAATTACCCAGAATACATAGGGCATCGTTCCAAAGACTAGATGTTATGTGAAGCATACCTGTCTACAAAGAGGGGGAAACATGCTGGGAACCCAAAAAATGGGAGAAAAAAAAAGAAAACCCAAAGACAAGAAGAAAACACAAGGAAAAGGCTACCCTAGTGGGCGGCCAGCAAAAAGCTATTTACAAGGCAAAGGTATTCCAAATGGAACACTGGGAGAAATATTTACAAGCGAGAAATTTACATATAGTACAACTCTGGGAAAAGTTACCAACAGACCTCATTCAAAGTAGTGCTTAAGAAACTAACCATTGATAGGAAATGGAATGGCTTCTCTGGTCAGAGTGTTGAGGTGATAAGTATTTTCCCTGCAGATCTCGGATATCAGATATGGTCCAAGCCAGAGCCGCTGAAACTTGGTGTGCTTTCCTTTCTTTTCCCAGGCCTTGTCCCAAAAGAGGACCAAGTCAAAAATCTGGAAGGCCTTATACTGGGTTCTTCAGTCAAACCATCTCTTCACTACTACTTGATGATGCACAAAATGTTCAAGGGCTACGTCTCTTTGTTCCTCCATCTGCACCAGATTTAGGAGCCAAACTTCCACGATGTTGTCCCAGTTGCTGAATTATTGCATGAACTGTAACACCATAATCTATAAGTTTATGGGGAATACTGGATTCTGGCCATAAACTAGATGGAATGGGGATGTCCCTAGGACTACCTTAATTCAAATACGATCCACCCAGAGAGTGAATCTCAACTTTTGGTGCCATTCCTGGGGGTTCTGTTCTAACAGGTGCTTGATCACTTCGAGTAAATTTTTGTTGGTTGATTTAGCAACACCATTTCCCTAGGGGTAATAGTTGCTGGAAAAATTTAGAGTGATATTTCTATCATAGGTCCATTCAAGTAATTGTGCTAAAAAAAAATCTCGACCGTTGTCACATACTATATAAAATGGCATTCCAAATCTTGTGACGATGTTTTCTTCCAGGAACTTAATAACTATGTCTACCATATTGTTTTTACAAGGTATTACTTCAGACCACCGGGTGCAATAATTGGTAGCAGTAAAAATGTATCAGTGACTAGCAGATGAGTTTGGGTTGATTTCCCCAATAAAATCAAATGCCCATTGGGTGAAGGGTCTAGCATCGAAGACTGGCTGCAAAGGCATGGCCGGGTTCCGTTCATGATGTGCCACAGTTTGGCAAATGTGGCATCTCCTGACATGAGTGTAGACATCCTTGAATATACAGGGCCAATAGTATCTGGCCTGAAGGATCTGGTGGGCAGTGGCATCAGCTGAGCCATGCCCATTCCTAAAGTGTCTGTGAAATTCTTTAATCATTTTCGTGGCTTGGTCCCTGTCTATACACTAGAGGTACACCCCCTCATAATTCCTATGAAAAAGCATGTCATTTTTTATCATGAAGTGTGTTCTTTTCATCCGTAGGGCATGATGTTTGTTTGGGGGTAGCCCCTCTGGGCACTTGAGTGATGGACTACATGGTATAAGTTTGGCATTCAATATAGGGAGTCTCTTCTGCCATCGCTCTACATAGTCCCTGGCCTCAGACTATCTTCATGGGTTGCATTTCCAAATCATACTCCTGGAGGATGGCCATCCATCTCCCCTATCTTTCACCCAATTCACTGTGCATGAGCAAAGACTTAACAGCCTGGTCCAGGATGATTGCATGCACTTTGCTTCAGAGAACATAGTGCCAGAATTTCTTCATAGCATGGACAAGAGACAAGGCCTGCTTTTCCAATGGTGAATACCAGACTTTGGAATTTTTAAAGGGGGATCTCATGAAAGCTATTGGCCTTTCTTCCCCTTCAACCTTCTGGGTCAATACTGTCGTGACAAAATGTGATGAGGCAAAGGAGTATATGTAAAAAGGGAGGGAAAAGTCTGAACTAGCCAAGACTGGTGCCTCCATGATTGTTTGTTTAATATGGGTGAACGCCCACCTCACCTTAGGACTCCACTCAATCTTAGTGTCTTTCTTCATCATTTCATTGAGTGGCTTTAATATCTCGGTGAATCCAGTGATGAACCGCTGGAGAAAATTGATCTTCCCAAAGAAAGATCTCATCTCTTTCTTGCTGCCAGGCATCTGTAAGTTCAACAGTGCTTCAACTCTCTCAGGGTCAATGGATATACCCTTCTTATAGATAATATGCCCGAGCAACTTCCCTTCAGTGACCCCGAATATACATATCTTAGGTTTGAGGGATATCCCATACCGGTGACATCTCTCACAAATCTGGGTGAGGTGGGAAGAATGATCACGCCTGTCCCAAGAAAAGATGGTCAAATCATCCATGTATATGATTATGCACTGGTTTACTAGGCCCTCGAATGCGATGTCCATTGTCATGCCGCACCAGGGAACCTAGGAGGACAACCCAACTAACTACTAAGATATATATATATATATATATATATATATATATATATATATATATATGAAATATTATAACTAATCTAAGTCCTCATAGGTTCCCTAACACTGTTATTCAAGTAACATAATCCAATCTAATCATTTGACCATTAAGGCATTGATTGATTAATATAAGTTTTAAATTCATTCCTTTACTCTTAACATTAAGTTACATGTATAATCTTATCATCAATCCTAATATTTTAACATGCATCCATGTGAGTTATCCTTTACTAAACTTATGGAATTATTTACACTATTCATTAAGCATTCAGATGAAAGATAAACATTCAATGGATATGCAATGCCCTATATACTTTATTATTTCATACGCATTTGTGAAACATAGTAACCATAATCCAATATTAAATTATATAACTATTTATTCATAGATTCGTTAACTCATAATACTTTTCCACAACCATACATCAAGAGATAGTACATTCATTCATAATCACATTATTTCATACTAAATCTAAGATCATTTCTTGGATACCAAAAGTAATAAAAGATAGGTGAATAAATACCCTAAACAATTGTCTTTTCATATTGATAACATATAATATTTTCCCTTTGATTTTTCCTAGATCTACCCATTCCCTTATACATTTCTTTGAATTACATTGATATACATCATATCATCAGACCCAATGATTTACAAGAATGCACATGCATAGGCACATCTTTAAAGATACAATAAGAAGTCTTCAAAACTGATAATCCAGAAGGAACAGGAGCCAAGAACATCCATCTGACCATGAACAATACCTCAATATAAAAAATATTAACCACCCAACCACATGGATCCAAAAAATTCCACTCCCCCATGCTAGGAGACAGAGACCAAGGTCAACACAAGAAGGTAACAACTAGGATACTCCTAAGGTAATGATAGCCCTTCCCAAAACCTCACATAATTGAAAACACAAGATGATCACAAAGACATAAAACACATTGGTAGGAACTCTAAGACATGCTAGGTGAGTTTCATCGCATAGCCCTCACCCCTTGGATTTCCCTAGTCAACCACTCTAGCCCCCGGCCCCCAAGTAGGCACATGCGGAACTGAACATCTCTCATAGGGATGAGACTGTCCAATTGTACTATCACAATAGTACTTTCTCCCACTCCCATCTATAGCCTTTACTAGCACTACCGACATGGGCAAGGCTTATCTTAGTTAATGTGTAATTCCCTTCCCATAAATTATTATTGTTATCACTGGATTAACAAATCCATAGTAGGTTGTCCTAGTACTAGCCACTTAGGGCCCCGGCCCCCACTATGAGCGACTCACCTAGTGTTCTTAGGTTCCCTACCTTTAGCAAACATAAAAAGGGCATAAAAAGCCCACATAATAATCCATAGGAAGACATAACATTTTCCCAACATCAACAGTTAAGTTTAGGAAAGCACTAGTTGTCCTAAATCCTTTGGACAACCCTAAACTACAATTAAGTACACAAATAGATAAAACACACCACATTGCATCAAATGCATCACAATGGATTTACAACACATAATTACATCAATTACTTCAACCCAGCACAAATCATAACATATTAACATCATTAGATTGGGTTTAGGAGATCATTGATTGTCCCTAATCCACCAGACATTCCTAAACCCTAATCGTGCATAAAAGCAGATAGATAACACATAAAAAGACATCAAAATGAACCAATCATCAATTATTATACACAACCATATAACTAGTTCCTTTTGGTACCATCTCAAACCACAAAACATCATAACAAGATCACATTGCAAAAAACATGTTGATTCTTGAAATTTGGCTAAGTCTGAAATTTCCTAAAACCTTCAAAATCTAGAATCTTTATTTGAACTCCTAGGAGGCTGAAACCACTCTCAAACATCCTGGAAGGTATTACATAAAATTTAACTTAAATTATAATGAATTAATAATATGTAGCTTATACTTAAATGTTAAATTTTATATTTTGCCCTAAGGCTAAAATCAGACGGAGACCACCCTAAGCCCTAATCTGGATTCCAAAAATCATCCAAACTCTTGAGAGGGTTCCAAAATTTTCTAAACATAATACCATATGAAAATTAAGTGTCCTACAAGTTTACACCCCCCCTAGGGTCAACCCCAGGTCAACACGACACCCTAAGCCCTTCTGGGAACCCTAAAAACCTATCTGGAAAAGTCCTGCACAGGTGGTAGCCCAAGCTACATAGGTGGTAGCCTAAGCTATGCAGGTGGTAACCTAATCTTCATAGGTGGTCACACATCCTGTCCCGATGGTGCTCAGAACCTTGCAGGTGGTGAAAATCTATGTTTATCTAAGAAAATGGCTTGCGAAGTTGGTTTCTAGGAAGAACTGGGAGAGATGGAGGTATGGGAAGTGAAATCATGGCAAGACCCATTTCAGATCTCCCTGTCTTCCTTCCAAAACATCCCTCAAACCCTTCTTCCCTACAAGGTACTCCTAGATACATAGTCAGAGAGAAAAATGAGTGCACAGACCAGCATGAAGACAAAGACGAAGAATGGAGTTCTCTAGAATCTGAGAGTATTTACAAGCTTAATCAAAGCACAAGGAAATGCTACAAGGATAGTGTAAAGACTCAAACTCTATCACAATCATGAAGGAGGATAAAATAAATAGAATACATGATAGTGTAAGAAAATAATACCTAATATCTCATATAAATATATTCATCCTAAGGCTATAATTTTACTGATGTAGACAAAATCCATTATCATTGTAAATCCTTACATTGCAACTCAAGTGGTAAATTAAACAGATAAACAGAATACATTCCACAAGATAAAGCAATAAGATAAAGAGGATCATCCTCCAGGATAGATCCTACCTGGGGTCCTAAGGAGATACCATTGGAGAAGAAGTCCAACACCTCCAATCCTCCTTCAATATTCCTCCAGATCCTTCTACAGGCAATCACAAGCCTACTCTGGAAATTCTATGGATCCAAAAATACTTTCTTATCAAAATACTATAATGTTTCCTTCGAAAATCATTCTCATCCCGTACACCCATCTACACAATCCTTCCTTTCATTTATATGTTGTAGGATTGGTTGCATGGGAAGTTTCAACCGATGCAACCATCCACAACCATGTTCTGGTTATTAATTTTAATAGTTCTAAGATAATTTTATTAGGTAGATTATTTCCAGAGAATGCTTTTAGTTTATTTACTATTATTTTATTCTCACTTTCAATTTAGATAAAGATTAGTTACTTGTCTCTCTTAAGGAATAATTAGTAATTTACTTTTATTTTTTCCAAGGATGAAGTGGTTTTTAATTACACACAATAGTTAATCCCTCCTTTATAATTACAAGGCAATTAAATAAATAAATACATAAACACTCACATTAAAACATTTATATAAACGTATTAATATAAACATCTATATAGACATATGCATATGTGTGCACCCATATGCCTATGTGTATATATATCCATGCAAATATTATTATAAAACATACATTAATGAATACACTTGACAAGCTTATTACCATGTATTTAATTCCATAATACCATCAAATTATTACTAACTGATAGTCCAACCACAAAACAATATTCACCTAGTCCTAGGGACTATAATGAATATCCACAATCAATAAAACCCAAGCAACCAAAATCAGACATCAATCCATAATCAAAGGACAAATGCAAAAAGACCCAACCCGGGAGCAAGGATCAGGGTTAGGCTTAGTCTTGCGGGACTAGGTACTGTCACTGTAACAACAACAACGATCAAGGATTTTGGGGCACGCTCAAACTTGTGAAGCCAGGTGAAGTCGATGCCCAGTACCTACAAGCCTGCTTCACTGAGAAGAACTACATGTGCATTGATATACATATTAAAGAAGACATTGCAGACAAATGATTGGGATTGATACATCGTGTGGACCTCATTTATGTGATTAACTACGGCTTCGTCTAGAATCATGAAAACACATCATTTATATAGGCACACACACACACACACAAGGAATGTAACATGAAGGTTAGAATCTTAAGAATTGGGTTAGTCAATAATTGATACTAATAATAACTCATCATAATCATAATAAATGTCATAAAATCATTAAGTGACATACAATATTCATTGAACGTACTTTAATAGAAGCACATATCACATAACATCCTAATTGTGTTTAGAAAGGTATTGAAGGTCCTTTATACATACACATGGGGTCAAACACATACAAGAATGATACCTTCAAACAATATGTCTGATATTAGAATTCTCAGGTACAAGCTGATGAAATTATTATAAACAACTTATAAGTATTAAGCTATAAGGAAACATCTAAATATCTTACTTAATTCAAAAAGCACAAAACTTGTATTAGGGTTAGAGGGGTATTACATCCTCCCCTGCTTAGATTTGACTTACTCCTGGAATTCAGAAGAGATGAAATGAACTATACACGTAAGTCATAAATTGTTGTCAAATAGAATTGCAATATTACTACTCTAGTACCTACTTTAATGACTATATGCATACTTCTCCAATTAAGAGTGTTGATAAATCTTATTACAATTATGTTGTAGATTAACTTGGTTCCAATGGTAAGAGATTTTCAAAATAATTACTTATCTGATTCTTTCACTTAATGTAGTAAGTTTTTCAACAGATATTAATATTAGAATATTACTTCAAAATTACTTTTATCAACTTGAAAATCCAAAGTATTCTTTTTTTATTAACATCAGTGTATTAGAAAAATGTGTGTTCTACCAATCGAAATTGTCGCTTCCTAACACAGTATAAAATTTTCCTATCTATGGTAGCCAACATAAAAGGAGGAATTTCTGATAACTTTTCTATTTTTGAGACACAATCTAATACTACACGATACAACGTATGAAACTTTATTTCAAATAGGGTTCTAAAATTTGTGTTCCTTACCAGCTATGCATGAAAAACAAAGAGAGGTATATAACATTTATATTTATTATTTTCATTAAGGGAATACAAAAAACAATTGTTACTTATCTTTGTAATCATGGAACTAAAACAATCCATACGATTACCTTTTTTGATAAAGCACAATTTTATAAGAAATCTTTTGGAAGACATAAAACAACCTCTTTTAGCAAATAGTATTCTTTTTTCATCAAGACTTAAATATACTTTCAATACTTAGGACACATACACATTTACAATACATATTTTCTAAGTCTTCTTTCATAATAATTGTAGGGTTTGATTTCCAAAACGCATTCACACCCCTAGAGGAGATCTAATCAATTTCACCAAGTTTTCATGTCAGGCAGTTTCCATATAGCGTTTAATTAATGTCAAACAATAATGTACAAGAGTTCTTTCAAGTTCCCTATTTCATAATGATTATAGATCCATCAAGAGAGGAAAATGAACATGATTCCTACTACTATCCTCATAACCACAACAATTAAATCAGTAACATTAACTTAATGTACATAAATTTAATTTCTACCCTTTACCTATTTGTAACATTGCCCTTATACCCATTAATCTTTTGAGATAATCTCATATCCAAGTAGAAATCGAGTAACATACATAACAATATTCCTATAGCATTTATTTACCGCAACCACTTCTTTTCATAGTTGATTAATCACTTAGTATTGTTAACTACTACTAAGGTGTTGATCACAATGTATATAAAAATTGAATTTGTTTTCATAATACTCATCTAGGATCCTAACAATTCACTAGGCATCTAGAAATACATATATTTATTAAAACAATTTACAATGTTAGTATAGAAAATCCATTTTCATACATACTCTTCTCTAGACTTTCTTGATAGTTAGCTTAACTCATTTACTATGCTAATTAACATGGCATGCATAAATAATATAGCTTCTTACCAAAATAGGGATATGAATTCTCCTTCAAAAATGAAAATGTGAATTATAGCCTATGATAAGATCTTGGGGACGTAAGTCCTTCACCCAAGGGTTTCTTAATTAAGCATTTACAAATTTTCCTGATATATTATTGCCTTTTCTAACTATGTTAGTCCTTCAAAACTTATTTCTTAAGAGGGAAGAGAGAGACAAAGAGAAATACACATGAAAATAAATTATTTGTTTCTTACCTTTCAAGTTCCTACTTCAAGAAGTCACAAGAGAGGGGAAAGAGAGAGATCATTCAAACTATTATTATATAGAAAACTATCTATTACAACCTTATTCACTCTTGTGTCCTAGTTCCTCCTTACACACAATGATCTATGCCACCACTCTCTTTTGTCTTTTGCCAAGAATAAGAGAAAAATTCATTTTCAAATTTTAAACCAAGACATGACACCAAATTTTTCACATCTTTCCTAGGTAAAAATTACTAGCCATGAACTTTAATTACTACCATTCCAGTCCTATAAGAACAAAATCAAGTACTACCACAATCATTTCTTTCTTCGCATTAAAGGTGCAAAGGCAATTCCTTTCTAAGAAGGAAGTCAATTGGGCATTTATAAGAAGATAAAGTGCACACCATTTCCAATAAAATATATTATAGGTAGGGTCAGGAGATAACATTACCTACCACAGTAATTAAAACATTGAGTATCCTTTTTACTTTAGGTTTTCCTAGAGATAACAATGTCATTTATCAACTAGACAATGACGCACACAAGTCTAAGGAATTTCTTAACATCCTATTTATAGAAAGAATCCTTTTAACACATCATTAATCTCAGAATGCAAATCATAAGTTATACTATAACTCAATCATAGAGGGATTGTTTTACCTTTATAAAACAATGTATCATAAATACAAGAAACAAAGCCTTCATTTCCTCAGATTCAAATTTTGCTGGCATACAGATGAAATCAAAGGAGACAGAGATAAAATATTCAATGTTATGCATAAGTGAGCTATGAGTCCCAGAGTTCCTAGTGTGGAAACCTAGGGCTCTGATACCAAGATGTCACGCCCCGCCAGGGAACCGAGGAGGAAAAGCCAACTAACTACTAAGAGATGTGAATATATATATATATATATATATGAAATATTATAACTAATCTAAGTCCTCACAGGTTCCCTAACACTGTTATTCAAGTAACATAATCCAATCTAATCATTTGACCATTAAGGCATTGATTGATTAATATAAGTTTGCAATTCATTCCTTTACTCTTAAGATTAAGTTACATGTATAATATTATCATCAATCCTAATATTTTAACATGCATCCATGTGAGTTATCCTTTACTAAACTTATGGAATTATTTGCACTATTCATTAAGCATTCAGATGAAAGATAAACATTCAATGGATATGCAATGCCCTATATACTTTATTATTTCATATGCATTTGTGAAACATAGTAACCATAATCCAATATTAAATTCTATAACTATTTATTCATAGATTCATTAACTCACAATAGTTTTCCACAACCATACATCAAGAGATAGCACATTCATTCATAATTACATTGTTTCATACCAAATCTAAGATCATTTCTTGGATACCAAAAGTAATAAAAGATAGG
Organism: Thuja plicata; assembly: GCA_018584345.1. NCBI lineage: Eukaryota > Viridiplantae > Streptophyta > Pinopsida > Cupressales > Cupressaceae > Thuja > Thuja plicata. The sequence goes on along the minus strand of MU225021.1, from coordinate 2,854,304 downwards.
TGAATAAATACCCTAAACAATTATCTTTTCATATTGATAACATATAATATTTTCCCTTTCCTTTTTCCCAGATCTACCCATTCCCTTATACATTGCTTTGAATTACATTGATATACATCATATCATCAGACCCAATGATTTACAAGAATGCACATGCATAGGCACGTCTTTAAAGATACAATAAGAAGTCTTCAAAACTGATAATCTAGAAGGAACAGGAGCCAAGAACATCCATCTGACCATGAACAATACCTTGATATAAAAAATATTAACCACCCAACCACGTGGATCCAAAAAGAGTCCACTCCCCCATGCTAGGAGACAGAGACCAAGGTCCACACAAGAAGGTAACAACTAGGATACTCCTAAGGTAATGATAGCCCTTCCCAAAACCTCACACAACTGAAAACACAAGAAGATCAAAAAGACATAAAAAAACATCGGTAGGAACTCTCAGACACGCTAGGTGAGTGTCATCGCATAGCCCTCACCCCTTGGGTTTCCTTGGTCAACCACTCTGGGCCCTAGCCCCCAAGTAGGCACATGTGGAACTGATCATCTCTCATTGGGATGAGACTGTCCAATTGTACTATTGCATTAGTACCTTCTCCCACTCCCATCCATAGCCTTTACTAGCACTACTGGCATGGGTGACGCTTATCTTAGTTAATGTGTAATTCCCTTCCCATAAATTATTATTGTTATCACTAGATTAAAAACTCCATAGTGGGTTGTCCTGGTACTAGCCACTTAGGGCCTCGACCCCCACTTTGAGCCACTCACCTAGTGTTCTTAGGTTCCCTACCTTTAGAAAACATCAAAAGGGCATAACAGACCCACATAATAATCCATAGGAAGACATAACATTTTCACAACATCAACAGTTGAGTTTAGGAAAGCACTAGTTGTCTTGAATCCTTTGGACAACCCTAAACCACAATTGAGTACACAGATAGATAAAACACATCCACATTGCATCAAATGCATCACAAGGGATTTACAACACATAATTACATCAAGTACTTCAACCATAACATCTTAACCTCATTAGATTGGGTTTAGGAGATTATTGATTGTCCCTAATCCACCGGACATTCCTAAACCCTAATCCAGCATACAAGAAGATAGATAACACATAAAAAGACATCAAAATGCACCAATTATCAAGTATTATACACAACCATATAACCAATTCCTTTTGGTACCAAACCAAACAACAAAACATCATAACAAGATCACATTGCAGAAAACATGTTGATTCCTAAAATTTGGCTAAGTCTGAAATTTCCTAAAACCTTCAAAATATAGAATCTTTATTTGAAATCCTAGGAGGCTAAAACCACTCTCAAACATCTTGGAAGGTATTACATAAAATGTAACTTAAAGTATAAGGAATTAAGAATATGTAGCTTATACTTAAATGTTACATTTTATGTTTCGCCCTAAGGCTAAAATCGGATGGAGACCACCCTAAGCCCTAATCTGGATTCCCAAAATCATTCAAACTCTTGATAGAGTTCCAAAAGTTCCTAATAATAATACCATATTAAAATTAAGTGTCCTACAATTTTACACCCCCTAGGGTTAACCCCGGGTCAACACGACACCCTAAGCCCTTCCGGGAATGCTAAAAACCAATCTGGAAAAGTCATACGTAGGTGGTAGCCCAAGATACATAGGTGGTAGCCTAAGCTACGCAGGTGGTAACCTAATCTACATAGGTGTCACGCATCCTACGCAGGTGGTGCCCAGAACCTCGCACGTGGTGAAAATCTATGTTTTATCTTTGAAAATGGCTTGCAAAGTTGGTTTCTAGGAAGAACTGGGAGAGATGGAGGTATGGGAAGTGAAATCATGGCAAGACCTATTTCAGATCTCTCTATCTTCCTTCTAAAAATTATCTCAAACCCTTCTTCCCTAAAAGGTACTCTTGGATACATATTTGAAGAGAAAACTGGGCACACAAACCAACATGAAGACAAAGAGGAAGAATGAATTTCTCTAGAATCTTAGAGTATTTACAAGCACAATCAAAGCACAAGGAAATGCTTCAAGGATACTGTGAAGACTCAAACTCTATCAAAATCATGAAGGAGGATAAAATAAATAGAATACATGATAGTGTAAGCAAATAATACCTAATATCTCATATAAATATATTCATCCTAAGGCTATACTTTTACTAATGTAGACAAAATACATTATCATTGTAAATCCTTACATTGCAACTTAAGTGGTAAAGTAAACAGATAAATAGAATACATTCCACAAGATCAAGAAATAATATAAAGAGGATCATCCTCAAGGATAGGTCCTACTTGGGGTCCTGCGGAGATACCATTGAAGAAGAAGTCCTGCACCTCCAATCCTCCTTCAATACTCCTCTAGATCCTTCTACAGGAAATCACAAGCCTACTCTGGAAATTCTATGGATCCAAAAATACTCTTATCAAAATACTATAATGTTTCCTTCAGAAATCATTCCCAGCCCGCACACCCATCCACACAAGCCTTCCTTTCATATATATGTTGTAGGATTGGTTGCATGGGAAGTTTCAACCGATGCAACAATCCACAACCATCTTTTGGTTATTAGTTTTAATAGTTCTAAGATAATTTTATTAGGTAGATTGTTTCCAGAGAATGCTTTTAGTTTATTTACTATTATTTTATTCTCACTTTCAATTTAGACAAAGATTAGTTACTTTTATCTCTTAAGGAATAATTAGTAATTTACTTTTATTTTATGCAAGGATGAAGTGGTTTTTAATTACACACAATAGTTAATCCCTCCTTTATAATTACAAGGCAATTAAATAAATAAATACATAAACACTCACATTAAAACATTTATATAAATGTATTAATATAAACATATATATAGACATATGCATATGTGTGCACCCATATGCCTATGTGTATATATATCCATGAAAATATTATTATAAAACATACATTAATGAATACACTTGACAAGCTTATTACCATGCATTTAATTCCATAATACCATCAAATTATTACTAACCGATAGTGCAACCAAAAAAAAATATTCACCTAGTCCTAGGGACTATAATGAATATCCAGAATGAATAAAACCCAAGCAACCAAAATCGGACATCAATCCATAATCAAAGGACAAATGCAAAAGAACCCAACCTGAGAGTAGGGATCAGGGCTAGGCTTAGTCTTGCGGGACCAGGTACTGTCTCTGTAACAACAAAAATGATCAAGGATTTTGGGGTACACTCAAACCTGTGAAGCCAGGTGAAGTCGATGTCTAGTACCTGCAAGCCTGCATCACCGAGAAGAACTACATGTGCATTGATATACATATTAAAGAAGACATTGCAAATAGATGATCAGGATTGATACATCGTGTGGACCTCATCTATGTGAGTAACTATGACTTCATCCTGAATCATGAAAACACATCATGTATATAAGCACGCACACACACACAAGTAATGTAACATGAGGGTTAGAATCTTGAGAATTGGGTTAGTCAATAATCGATACTAATAATAACTCATAATAATCATAATAAATGTCTTGCAATCATTAAGTGACATACAAGATTCATTGAATGTACTTTAATAGAAGCGCATATCACATAACATCCTAACTGTGTTCAAAAAGGTATTCAAGGTCCTTGATACATACATGGGGACAAACACATACACAAATGATACCTTCAGATCATATGTCTGGTATTATAATTCTTAGGTACAAGCTGATGGAATTATTATAAACAACTTATAAGTATTAAGCTATAAGGAAACATTTAAAGATCCTACTTAATTCAAAAAGAACAAAACTTGTATTAGGGTTAGAGGGGTATTACATCCATAGCCTTTTGAAATGTGGCCCTTATGTTGATCAGGCCAAAGGGAATTCTCTGGTAGGAAAATGTCACCCACTTGGTGGTAAACACCATTTTATCTCTATCCTCATATTTAACCATGACTTGGTTATACCCAGAGTACTCGTCCAAGAAGGACATCATTTGTGATCCGTTCACAATTTGCAATACCTCATCCAATGAGGGGAGAGGGTGATTACCTTTCTTGGAGGCTCTATTTAAATTTTGGAAATCCACGCAAAGGCAGATCTTGCCACTTTTCTTCCACATAGGGACAAGGTTGGAAACCCATGTAGTATGCTGGATTGGAAAGATGATTCGGGCTTATAGTATTTTTTGAACCTCCTAGAGAATCAGAGGCTCGATCAGTGGGTTGACTGGTCATTGCTTTTGTTGGAAAGGCTTAGCATAAGGTTTAAGTGGGATAGTATGATTCATAATGGATGTATCATAGGTTTTCAAATCCTCATACCCCCATGCAATCACATCAATGTATTCTTGAAGAACCGCGAGAATCTTCTCCTTTTCCTCTGGGGAGAAGGAGGTGCCAATGTGTATCATTTTCTCTTCATCAGGCTGGCTGATGTTGACTTTCTCAAATTTACCTCCCTCAGAGGAGGATGTTATCTTTTCCCATCCTTGAGGGTTCAAGTTGAAGATTTGTTCAAGTGCAACCATCCCCTTAGGGATGGTGTTGGTTGGTAGGTCCATGATCCTATCGTCCTCTTCACCCTGCCCAGTGTTGTCGTGGTCTCTATCTTTCACTATCTGATCTTTGAAAATGCCAACGTTGGCCATAAAGGCCAGGATATGCTGATCATCTTCAAAAACCTAAAAATGGGTGACATTGTCTGGGATGGATGGGGTGGGGATCATCTCAACAGAAAATTTTCAGAGTTGGGAGCCAGCCATTGTCTCTAAAGTGCTGGCAGATACGGCAAGAGCATCCGGGACATAATTTATTTTTTGGGGAATAAGTTTCATGCCGAAGGCATCAAAGTCTTCGATGAGTCTCCATGCTCGGTTGTGATATGCGACCAGCCTTTTGTCCTGACAGGTGTATTGACTCTGAACTTTCTTAATGATCAACTCTGAATCACCCAGGGCCTAGAGGCGAGCGATTCCTTTCCTTAGTGCAAATAGGAGTCCAAGGACCAGGGCCTTGTACTCTATGAAATTATTCATGCAGCTGAATTGTATCCTATAAGATGTGAGGAAGGATTTTCCTCACAGGTTGATCAATTCCACTCCAGCCCCACAGCCTTGTTTGGATCGAGACCCGTCAAACTTCAGGGTCCATAAGACATTGTTCATTGTCTGGGGTTGGGGAGACGAAGTGGCCTTTGGACTATTTTTGGGAAGATTGGGAGGAGTTTCCTCTGGCCCTGATGACATGTGGGTGATTTTTTCCTCCAGAGAGATCTACAATTGAGATGCCTGAACTAGCGGCACCATTAGGGTGCTGCTAAGGGACTTACTAGGCCCAGGCATGCTTGCTTTATGTTTCTCTTCTCAGAGGATATCGATGTGTAAGGTAGTAGCAAAAAGGAAAGGCTCACACTCTAATTCTGAATTTCTTTGGTAATGCACCCGGCACTAGGTATCAGACAAGAGTGTAGCAGGTGTTATTGTGCTCCCTTGTGAGTCAACCTCACCCCTTAGTTTTTTGTCCAGGTCTTGGGTTCTCTGGGAAACTATGGGATCTTCCTTGGGGATTAAATCAAATGTAAAGATTTCTAGGGGTCATTACACCCCGAGGGAAGTCTCAGAGAAGAGAACTTCATTTACCCTCCCAACTTCGGTGAGGGCTTGTTTCATCCAGGGCTCACTTTCAACCTAGATCTAGTTAGATTCTCCCTCCCAGGGGAGCCACAAGTGGGAGAAGTCAGTGGAGAAATACCCATTAAGGGACTTAGACCAATTGTGACTTAGTAGCATCCCATAAGTCTCTGGGATGTCCACCACTTGGATTTCAATCACACTGACTATCCTGGGGTCTTGGATGAGCTGAATTCAAATGCTTTTCAGCTCACCCACCATTTTTACAGCAGTTTTGTCCAGCTGGATTACTATTTCGTTAGATGGGATAGGCAAGAATTTGAGCTTCTGGCATATGGATAGAGGCATGATGTTTCTTGAAGCTCTGGAATCTACCAAGCAATTGTGTACATTCTTCCCTTGTATGTTCAGTCCAAGTAGGAAGGGAGGATCCTTAGTGTTTCCCTGGAAGATAGCCGTGTTAGCGTCATCAAAAGTGACAATCTTGGGTGGGCAACTGATGGCTTCCAAATTTTCCAAGAGCTTCAAAAGAGACTTCTTCTGCTTAGGACAGTTCAAGAAAACCTCCATCAAGGTCATGGAGGTGGTATTTTTCTCTAACGCCTTCACGATGTCAAACCTTCCCTCTGGGAATCAGTGGCTTCCCTCAACTAGGTCCTTAGCTTGGTTAGAGCTGGAGCCTTTTGGAGGAAAGGAGCGATCAGTCATATTATCTTAGGGAGGGGTTTCCTTGGTAGGCGTAGGAATATAAATTGGTCCTTTACCAGCCTAACTTTGAGTGTTGTAGGGAATCCATGGGTTCGTGAAAGCATTGGCCTCAAAGGCTGGAATAGATTCATCAAAGAACCCTTGCAGATTGGGCTCTTCTTCACCTTCCTCATTTGTCCCAAAGAAGATGGTCTCATAGGTAAAGGCACTATGATTGGGCTCTTGCATGGAAGTTTTTGGGGGTGGTGGATCAGTCAATTGTTGCTTGTCCAGCTCAGAGATCATGATGACTTTCTCTAGCGTGGCACAGTTCACCTCGTTATGAGATTCTGTGTCATGCAATCTACACCAGTTAGTCATGGGCTAGAAGTCTGTGACTGGGGTGAAACGAGAAGGTCTAGTGCTACCCTAATTTTTTTTTTGGTTCAGAAGAGGACCTCCAGTGTTAGCATTGTTGTTCCATTCCCGTTGATTGGGTCGGGGCCCGTTGTTGTAATTTATTCCTCTGGCATTGTTATTTTGTTGGCCTAAGAAAATATTCCCTCTCTGGAAATGGGGGTTGTGGGGTACAATATACCCCACCTTCATTTTTTCCATGTCCATAGTCAGTGAGGACAACAATCACCGGAGGGATTTGACCTCGGTGGAAAGATGAGTGTTTGCGTCACAATGTGACAGTTGTTGTTGTTGGTTCCTGCGGAAGGAAATAGCAGGTACCAGATTTGAGGGTGGCAATCCTCCAGCTATAGATGACTAGAAGAAAGGCACTCTGGTAGGTTGTGTCTGTGGTTGTTGTGTTTTCTAGGGCTGGTTCCAGGGAACAAATTCTAGGCCCCGTATTATCTGTGTTTGAGATGGATATACATACCAGGCTTGCTATTCTATCAGTGGTGGTGGGGGATTCATGGCCATCACAAGGGTTCCCATTGCCTAATTGGGGTTATATCCCCTAGCGTAAGAGGTTCCGTCAGGTATCATGTTGAGAGGCATGTTCTGCCCGATCCCGCCCGGAGATTTGTTAAGACCGCAGGACAACTCCAAGGCTAGGTTGTAAACCTTATCCAGGGTATCCTGATCATTGGGGGTGGTATTTCTCCATAGGAGAGTGGAAATAAAGGGGTCCATTTAATTCAAGTATGTCTAGATGGTTACATCCATGGATGGAATGAAAGGGCTCATGCACCGCTTCAAGGCACGTTGGAACCGGTGGTTGAATGTTGCAAAGGGTTCATTCAGTTCCTTCCTAATGGAGATGAAATGGTTGTGGGACCATGCTAGGTCCACATGTACATAGAAGGTAGCCAAGAAGGTGTTCTCCATGTCCTGCCAACTATTGATGGAGTTGGCAGGCAGGTTAAGGTACTAGTTTAGCTTATTATATTCTAGCAACAGAAGGAACATCTAGGTCACAATGTCTTGATGTTGGATCTAGTGTCGGTTCATGGCATCCTTGTATACCTGTAGATTCTCTTCTATAGTTCATGAGCCTAAGTTCTTGTATCAGGGACAGATCTTTTTAGGGTTCACAGGAAGATCATTGGTTGCACCCAGAAACATTCCCATCGGGGATCCGGTGTTTCCAAAATATGCAGCCATCAGGGGCATTAAATTTTGGCTAGGTCGAGCGTTGCTCCCTGGGGTTGTCTAGGAGACTTGGGTATTCTAAGCTATAGTAGATCCTTAGACAATGGTGGCTAGCTTGGCCTATAGGGTCTATTTCTATCGAGCAGGAGGCTCAAGTTCAACAAAACTTCTGGGATTGGGAGTTGATCTAAGGATTATTTTGAATCAGGCCGGTGAAAATAATCCAATCCCACTAAAGGTTTTCTTCCTAAAACTAAAGCTTTAGAAACCCTCGGGCAGTGTAAAATTTGAATCTCCAGATAGGGATGAGCTCGTGCCCTCCTTCTAGCACCATTTTCTATTGATGGGTCATTATGACTGGGTTTGCCAATAGATGTAAGTTGTCACCGGGTACCGGGGTACCAACCAACTTTGCTTGTAAAGGTTTTCTAGAGAAATGAGATTCTACACACCTTCAACCACCTGAGAGTCAGGTCTCGATAGTGTGGGGACTCAGTTGGGAGTGTGACTATTTTGTTCGGGGGGATAGTTGGTTATCTTGACTCATCTTCTCTGGGGAATTAGGTAAGTGGGATTTCAAGAAAACATTCATTAACTTTATCAAATAAACTTCAAAACATACATTAGTGTTAGAAGTATTTCATCTTCTTATAGTTTATGCTAAACATCCAAAATATCAACCATGCTCTAACAAGCTACACTAAATACTAAATAAATATAGAACCAATAGTTCATACTTATCTAATAGTGAGGGAAAAGAAGGTCGTTAATCTACTTAAAAAATTATAGCAAGGGACATAAGGAACATACAGCACAAGAAGAGCGTTAATCCAGAGATCAGAATGCTAACAACATCATTGAGAGAATCCTTCCTTCTTCATTAATATGTTTCCAGCCAGCACTAGTGCGTACAATAATGGCGGCTCTAGGGGAGCACCTAACTACTACAAGGTTCTAAAACTAAGGAGCATTGAGCCTTGAAACTAAGAATTGAGAAACACTAAAATTCTATTAGGTATGGACTACAAAATCATCAATTTTCCTGACCCTTGGAATGAGGTCAGACTTATTATTTATACACAAGTTTGCCCTAAAATTAACCTAACTTATCTTTACACTTGAATAATAAAATACAATTTCCAGTGGCTGGTACTACCTGCACCATGCTACAAAGACCTTGAGATAGAAAATGTCTAACATGTTAGAAGAATAAGACAGGAAAGGTGGAGTGGAAGAATCAGCCTCAAGAAGAGAGCTGAAGGGAGAAGAGAAGAAATATTATCCCCTGGGGATCGAGGCTACATGCCTCATTAATGAAAGAGTGGCTCCCTATCCCCGATGTGCTAGGTGTTATGCTAGAGCGGTGCCTTGGGGAGACCACCTGTGAGAAATTTCTTGTCAAGCCAACGTGCCTTGCTGAAGTCACCTACGATCTAGCATCCTTATTAACTACCTTGAAAGTGACTAGTTGGCTTTGGGAACTGGGACACTAGTCACTTTAAGAATAAAAAATGGTTGAATTCTAAACTCTGGGATCTGGGAACTTACTTTCCAAAAGAATGAATGAATACGCAAATTGCACACACTAGTGACTATCTCTAGAATCCAGAGAACCATGTTGCCCTTTACTATTTTTGAAATCTTCCAAAACTTGGCTTACACCTTCTTCATCTATGCCCCTGATGCTATCCCATTAACTACGAATAGCCTCCAATTTTTCCTGAACATCTCTGGCCCCGCTCCAGAATTCATCCACCAACTTCATGGAATCGTGCATCTGAAGCATCATCTTAGACAACCTTGTTAAATTCTTCCCATCAAAATCCCTAGGGGCGCGGTACTGGGACTCTGTGAACTCATCAAACTACCTGAGGACATAGTCATCTGGGGTGCATGACCTAGTGGTGAAGGGATCAACTTGTGACACCCTTACCACAAATGCTTCGAATAAGCCCAAAGGATACTGGGCGGCGGTTATCTTCTCTTTTAGGGCCTTAATCAAATCCTTACATACCTCAATCTTGAGGACAAGTCTTAAGTACCGGGCCCAGAGGGAATCATATGTTTCATCCCCCAAAATTCCTGCCTCTGTAACAACCTCTTCTCTAGTGTTGAAAACTTCCTCCAACCCGGCCTTCCATTTCTCATAATTTCCTAAGTCCATTTCCCACATGGCAATGGAGGCACTTTCCTATCCAGGAGAAGGTGGATCTGATAAAGATCTAGGAGTGATACCACTAAACATTTCCTAATGGTGACTATTTGCTTAGTCATCCACCCATCTATAGCCTGGGCCTTCTTTGACATGGCCCTGAGAAAATCCACTCACCCTATGAAAGTGGCAATCCAAAGGTAGAAGTTTCTCAGTGGACCTCGACCAAAGGTTGTGTAAGTTTTTCTAGAAGTGTGAGGAGATTGGCATTGATTTCTTTTTCCTCCTTCAACTTCTGGCCCTATTTAATATATTGGGCTTCCACCGCTTTGGTGGCCTCTCTCAGTAGGTCTAGTTCACCCTCCTTATCTCTCCTCCCTAGTGCCACTTCTGTAATAGTGTAATATTCTGGTCTTACGGCCACTGCATCTGCATTTGGAGGAGGTGTTGTGATTGTCGCAACCGTGCTTCTTGTGGGACCAGTCTGGAGGGTATGAACTGTCCATGCCTTCTTAGGATTTTGAGCCTCTACATTTTGGGCCATCATCTTAGCCAAGGAGAGTGGAACACCTAATGCGACCATCGGGACCTTTCTTTTTCTTGATTCCACTAGCCATTGGGGTGGCTGGGGTGGCTTTGAAGTTAGGACTTGTGCATCAGGATTCCTTTCAGAATCTGGTGGCGCATTCCTGGAATGTTCAGTATCGTCAGGCTCCTTTTCTCTTTCTTGTTCCTATTCCTATTCTTGGGGGACCTCAGTATTATCTTCCATGTTGGCATCTTCCTTTGTGATATCCAGAACTCTTCCTTCTCTGGCATCAATATCACCTATATCTTTTGGGACTACCTCGTCCCTCCCAGCATCGGCTCATCCAACATTTTCATTTTTTGGTCATTCTGTTACTATTCTTCAGCCTCACTGGCCTTGTCTGCTAGAACATTTTCCTCTATTGGAATGTCTTCCAGAGTTGGGTGAGGTATTTGGCCAAAATTTAACAAGGCAGCCACTTTTACTACTTCACCAAATGTGCTCTAAGGTGCTTGGTCACCCGGAGTTACCAAAGGCATTTGGAGTGTGATGATCAGGTGTATGGTTGATCCCATGGGTCTGGGTTCCCCAACCATAAATTTCTCATCTGTGGGTTTCCTTGGTGTATCTTTGGTCCCCTAGACTGGTGTCTTCTCCCACTCGGGCTCCTTTCATGCTTCATCCTGGGCTTCCTGTTCTGATGCAACTTCTTCTTCTAGAAATTTCCTTTATGCAAGGATTTCTTCTTTATCTTGAGCAGCGATCTCTTCAACCACATGACCAATATCCTCATGCAAATTCATGAGTTTGTCCACCCCAAACACATCATCAAAATAATCATGTGGGGGAGTGCTGTCAGGAATCTACTCAAGTTTAGGGGAATCCAAATTGACATCGACAGGAGGCACATCTGGCATACTGGGGCTAGCGGCCATGCTTGGGGTGGGGGTCACCTTTTTCTTCTTCTTTCTCAGTAGTGGGACCCTGGTCTCCAAAATATTGGTAGACTCTACCTTGGCAAAATTTTGTCTACTCATCGTCACAGCCAACAACGGGGATCCTGCTAGGTGAGAAGATGCCATTGGAGTTACGAGGAGACTGGAGGATATCTATGTGCTTATTTGTTGGCTAGCAAACCTTTCCGACTCCATTTGTTGTTGTAGTTGTACTATTAAGGGGGTGGGGCCCTGGGGAGGCACCTTAGTCAAGGTGTCCTCTTTTTCTTTCCCCTCACTCATGCTAGGTCCGGTAGCGGTAGCGGAAGCTAAAGTAGACCTTCAAACAATCGATCCCTTCTGGGTGCTTTTGGGGCACACCCATGCAAAATACTAGTGATTGGCCTCCAAAATTGGGTGACATACTCCTTCAATTATCAAGTCTTCTAGGGTGGCCCAATCCACTGGAGGGAGATCCAAGTTGTCTAATCCTTGCCCTTTGTATGTCGGGTCCTCTAGCGGCATGTCATCTAAAAATCCCTTCAGAAAAGTCTGAAGGTCAAGCGCCTTCATGAGTCCCTTGGACATACGTGAATGTTGATGGGCCCGGAGATCAAAACTGTCCTGACAGTCCACCCAAAAATCTTCAATATCTTGTGCGGTGGGGATGCTCGGGGAAGTGTCAAGGCAATCTTTCCTAGAAGATCATAATTTTTCTTGGCGTGGTAGAATTCCACCAATCCTAGGCCCTTCAATTCACTATTTGCCTCCCTTGTTGAGGCAAGGCTACATGTATAATTTCTGCATGAAAATGACAATGGGACATTGATGACCTTCTTCAATGTGAAGAAGGCGTGCAGGTCCATCATCTGTTGGCAGAACTCTAAAAGAATGATTTTGTCCCCGCAATATCAGGGAAGAAGATAGGGCTTCCCAGAGAAGTTGATCACCCAAATGTAGGTGTGGTGTTGGAACTAAATAAAATAGTGGTCGTAAGTACTAACCAAGTTCATCACCTCCTACGATAATTGATACTCAAAGTCTCGGGTAAGTTAGAATATTTTGGTAAATGAAAGACTCATTTACCCGGTAGAAATTTAGGAAACTGAGTTCCCATTGTACTTGGGGATAATGATACCATAGTGTTAACAGGCCTAGCCCATTTCCAAGTTCACCTACTATTCTCAAACCTAGAAAAGATGGTCTTTGTTGGGCTAGTGCCCATAGTACGTAAGATGTCATATAGAACTTGGAACTCTAGATGACACCCTTCAGCTGTGTGTCCACATGATTGGCTATGATGGCTGCCCAGTTGAAAGTTTGGCTGCAAGTGGTGATACAATAAAGAAAGTAGTACATCTATCCTAAGAAATCCTAGGCATGGGGTAATCCAAAGATCTGGCATAGAAATATAATGCTCACTTGAATGGGCTCCTTGAAATCCCCACAGGGAATTTCCAACTTCATCCTTTTATGGTCCTGCTTTGGGGACTTCAGCCACTGAGTGTTAAGGTATTTCTGGGAGATGAGAGTAGCTTCCTCAAACTCCTATAATGTTTTGGCCTAGTTGAAGATGAGGGACCCCTGGAATTGCAGAATCCATAGCCCTGAGGCAAAAGTTGTTGCGTCCAGGGTGATAATTGTTGCTGGACACTGTAATGGCTAGGGATCAGTGAGAAGAACAGTCTAAGTGGGTGCATTGTATAGTGTTTCCAGTTGAATTATCAATTCCATTGATTGCACCAAACAAGGAAAGTTCACGGCCTTTATAATGCTAGAAGCGGCCAAGTGAGTGGTCATATTGTCTCCGCCGGCCTTCAATCGATATATGGCTTGAATTAAGCCTTGAATTTCAGCCCAAAGTCCAAGCTCTGTGTCTATTTTTTCTTGGACCTTGGAATCCACCTTGGATCCCACAAGAATGCCCTCCTTTAGGTACTTGGAGGTGAGTGGAAACTTAGCCAACATCTTTTCGGCCTTGGTTTTTGTGGTTGCCCGGGTAGAGGTAGTAGGTAGCTCCAGGCTATCAGGAGGAGTGATCACCTAAGACATCTTCGATCACACATTCCACAACCTGCAAGACTGGAGAACCGTCAACACATGATATAATAATAACTTTGTTTATTCTGGGGGAATCATCACCGTGTTGCATCTATCAAGAGAGTGTTAGCATATATCAAAATCTCACAGTATAAACATGAGTTAGATTCTGGTAAACACCTGGGGGGTTCAGGGGTATTTGAACCAAATGGAAAAGATGGAATGGAACTCAGGGGGCCTCGGGACCTAGAGTCTAGAAGATCTAGCTGTTGCCACATCGATGTGACCAGGAGGAAGACATACTCGGCTAATGTGGGTTTTCACGTGGTCACGTGACAGGCGGCATAAATGACATTAATGGTGACAAGTGGGCCAAAAGGAGGGAAATTGAATGCTAGAAGGGATGGGGTTTGAATGCCCACTCATGGGAAATTAATCCTTCCATTAAAGTGACATGACATAGGAGAGAGAAAGCTGCCATGGCTCAAACTAGTGAGGTGTTGAGTTCGAACCGTGGTAACTCCCTCTCGATGAGCTCGGAAAAAATGATTCAAGAAATGATGGAGCGTGACAAGATCATTAAGAATGGAAGGATATACAAGAGGTATACACACTAAAATATAGAGAGATGAGGCATATATACATGATTTACAGACATCTACACAATGTACAGAACTTACAAAAACACCACAAGCTAACCTACAATAATGTACAATAAATACACTAGATTATAACTACATAGAGGGTGGACAACCCCCTGGCAGGGCCAACCCACCAACGGGAGGTAAACCAAGAGAAAACACAGAAAGTGGGAATGTGAGAAAATGAAAACAAAAGCAGACAAAGCGAGCACCACAAAAATAAAAAGGAAGACAAAAAACCAGAAGAATGAAAACCAGAGGAAAAATGATAACCAACCTGGAAAAATGAAGGACGCAAGGAAGATGAACATAGAAAACATTCTGCAATAGGTCCACCTTCCAACGATCACCAGCAAACACCTCAAATCATGCTCAATTAGCCACTAAGCACAGGGAGTAATTCATTGTTTAATCACCTTAATCACCTCAAAATCGCTCTAAATGCTCTAAGTATTTTAATCATGATAACTATGAAAATGACAGGTAACTTCCATTTATACCCTTAGGGTAAAAATAGGTTGTGCTTTTTCGACAAATACGAAAGCCTCTAGACTCTGAGTATGGGGATTCCATGTAATCATGCCTTCTCATGAAAGAAGATATGATGGTAGAGAATCCTAGAATTTGGAAGTCGGCTCTGGAAAGAACAAACAAACTCCAGGATCGGGCCCAGGAGGCACAAGAAGATAGAAAACAAAAGACAACCCTTGCGGGAGCAAAGCTCGGAGGAAAATGAAGGGAACAAAGGAAAACAAAGAAAGGAGCAGAAGGGAAAAAAAAAAATGGGGGTGACCCAACATTTTGCACACAAAATGTAGGGATGGGTATGCAGGGCATAACAGAAAGCAGCCTTCAAGACTACAGAAGGACTGTATGAGTGGCTTGTCATGCCATTTGGGTTGCCAAATACCCCATCAACATTCATGAGGTTGATGAATGAGGTACTTACAGATTAAAATGGAAAGTTTATAGTGGTCTACTTAGATTATATACTCATCTATAGTAAGACAAGGGAAGAGCACCTCAAACACCTTGAACTAGTTTTTAAGAAGCTGCAGGAGGAGAAGTTGATGATCAACTTAGAAAAGTCTGAGTTCATCAAGATAGAGTTAGTGTACCTTGGTTTTGTGCTATCTTAGAGTAACTTAAAGACAGATCCTAGAAAAGTGGAGGCCATCATCAACTGGACTACTCCAAGAACAAGCACTGAGGTAAGAATTTTTCATGGCCTAGCACAGTAGTATAGAAAGTTTATTAAGCAATTTAGTGCAATATGTGCCCCTATGTTGGACAATATTAAAGGAGGCATGAAGACTAAGTTTATTTGGAATGAAAAATCTAACCATGGTTTTGAGCTACTAAAAAAGAAGATTGCAACCCAACAAATTTTGGTCTTTCCAAGCTTTGAAAATTTATTTATACTAGAGTGTGATGCCAACAATGTGGCAATTGGAGCAGTCTTGAGCAAAGAGGGAAGACCATTGGCCTTCCACTCTGAGAAACTAAGTGAAGCTAAGAAGAAATATTCTTCTTATGACCTAGAGATGTCTTCTTTGGTCTAGTCACTGAGGAAATGAAGGCATTACTTGCTTCCAAAGGATTTCATAGTCTATTCAGATAGTGAAGCCTTGAGTTTCTTGAACTCACAAGACAAATTGATTCATAAGCATATGAAGTGGGTTGAATGCCTGCAAGCATACACATTCAATATCAAACACAAGAAGGGATTGCATAACAAGGTAGAAGATTCCTTGAGTAGAAGAGCCCTTACTATAGAAGAGATCCAACAGCACAACATGGGAATAGACAACTTGAAAGATCTAGATGGTGATGATGAAGACTTTGCAAACACTTATAAGGTATGTCAAGAATATCAGAACCACTTTCATAGTAAATATTCTGAATATACTTTGCAAAGTAATCTCCTATTTAAAGGAAGTCAACTATGTGTCCCTAGAGGGTCTATAAGGGAGAATTTGATTTAGGAGAAACATAATGGTGCATTGAGTGGTCATTTTGGGGTCAGGAAGACACAAGAACTTGTTCATAGATTTTACTTTTGGCCAAAGATGAATGTTGATATTAGGAAATATGGGGAAAGTTGTATTGTGTGTCAGAAGGCCAAGGGAACATCTACTAATTTTGGCCTATACCAACCACTTCCCATCCCAACTAGACCATGGGAATGCTTGAGCATGGACTTTGTGGTTGGATTGCCTAAGTCAAGACAAGCAATGGATAGTGTCTATGTAATAGTAGACAGATTTAGTAAAATGGTTCACTTTGTGCCCTACAAGACTACCAATGATGCCAGTCAAATAGATTCTCTTTTCTTTAAAGAGGTAGTCAAAATACATGGATTTCCCTTGAGCATTGTGTCAGACAGAGACACAAAGTTTATGAGTCACTTTTGGAGGACCCTGTGGCAAAAGTTGGGCACAGACTTATCCTTTGGATCTGCATACCATCCATAGACTGATGGTCAAATAGAGGTAGTTAATAGGAGTCTTGGAAATCTCCTAAGATGCTTAACAAAGGAGTATGGTAATACATGGTACCAACTCATAGGTCAAGCTGAATATGCTTACAATGACACTGTGAACAGGACTACTAGTAAGAGTCCTTTTGAAATTGCCTATAGTCTACACCCTAGAGGCATTTATGAGCTTAGAGAACTAAAGGATGGATTTAAAGGAAGTGGATATGCTGAGGACTTTGCCTATGCTATGCAAGAAGTTCATGACACAGTCAAGAAGACACTGATCGACAATACTGAGAAGATCAAGAGTAAGGTTGATGAAGGAAAAAGGGATGTTCAATTCAAGGTTGGGGATATATTGATGGTACATCTCAACAAGGCTATACTACATAAAGGAATCCCACACAAGTTACAGATGAGGAGAATTGGCTCATGCAATATATTGGCAAAGTATGGATAAAATGCTTACAAAGTGGAGTTACCAGAGAACAGTGGCTTGTCACCTATCTTTAACATTGCAGACTTGGTTCTATACAAGAGACCAAACCCAGATCTAGATCAGAGTTTGGTTGAGGTCATCCAAGAGGTAGAAGAACTCCATTTTCCATCTACACTAGTCAAGAAGGAAGACTGCATACTGGAATCTAGAATTTACAAGAAAAATAGGAAGAAGGATTACAAAGAACACTTAGTGAAGTGGAAAGGAAAAATGGATGCAGATGCAACATGGATAAAGGAGCCAAAATTCAAAAATTTGGGCATTGATCCCGACTTACTCAATATAAGGATGGATTGAAATCTTTCACTTAGGGAGGATGGTGCACGAGCACCTAGGCCACCTACTAAACCCTAGATGTTTTGGCTTGTAAAAAACCTTGGCCAAGTCAGTGTGTGTTTTTAATTTGGACCTTAGGAGGTCTTGTAAGGTGTGTTACTAGGTGGATAGATAGTTAGTGTCTAATCCAACCTAGTATAGTTAGGTTACTTTAATGCTTAGTTTTGGTCTAAATGAGAAATGTGGTCTAAATGTGTCCAAGACCCATGTGTGGGTAGTATGATGCTTAAGGAGGCATAAATTATTTTATTTCATCAAACTAAATGGGTTAGAGGCCATAGAATATAGTTTGCATCATAAATGTAAAAGATGCCAAAAAATTGTCATGACAACATTTGCAACTTTTTGCAAATGTTGCATGCAACTCAACAACATTGGATTCCCACCATTCTAAGAGTGGGAAATGAATTTTAGTGGCCTGAAATGGTGGAGGAATCATCTTTAGACATTCTATGGCTCATTTCCTCAAGTATAGTAAATGTATGCAAGTTTTGGAGAGTAATAGAGCAAGTGTTTTTGAAAACAGAGTACAGTCGGTGTATTTGCAAGATATTTGTGTTTTAATGGATTGAATTAACTGATCTAAGTGTTTATTCATGTGTTAGAGACATATCTAAGAGTTTTTCATTCAGATTTCAAGTAGATTAGAGTTGATTTGATAGGTGTAGGAAATTGTTTACTAACTAGGTAGTCTACTGGTTCAGTTTAGGTAGATTTTGGTTTTATGGCTCCCCCATGAAATTCAACCGTGGGGAATGATTAAGGTTGAATTAATCTGCTATAGGAGCCTCTATAAAATGTACATATGCAGGTAGGAGGTTAGGAGAGTTGATTTGCAAATTTTAAAGCCATTCCCTAGGCGAGCTAGGACAGTCTGGTTAGGTGTATGGCAGGTGAAAACAAGAGTGAAAAGACAAGGGTGTGCATGGAAGAATGGAACCAAGTGTGTTCTTAGTGTCTTTAGGGTCTCATAGATCCTTAGCATCTATTGTATAACCCACCCAATCCATTTGGATTTATTTTTTCATAGAAATCAGAGAAGTGCTTGAGAGGAGCCATAATAGGCCTAATAGCCCTACATTTCAAGACAGAGGTGTACAAATAGTTTGGGGACCCTAGACATTAGAAATATTTTAGGTTTCCTAAAATGGTATCTAGATCCTAGATATTTTTTAGGGGTTGTGTGGAAGTTTTCAGAGAAATTCTTGAAAAACCCTCTGGATAGGGCTAATTGGTGCTTTAGGCCTAATAGGACAATTTGGGTGCAATTTTGGAACTCGACTAAGTTAGGATTGAATACCTATGGAAAATGGATTGTATGGATGAAAAATGAACATAAAAATATTTTACAAGACCCTTGTGACATGTGTGGAGTTGGTATGAAGAGTTTAGTATTGGAATTCTTCAAAGCCAAGGAGAAGCATTGAGACAAAACTAGTGATGGATGTCCTTCAAGGTGAAACACAATTGTTGAAACTCTTGGGAAAGAGTTGGGAGTAGTCATAGGCTCAATTTCTATAGACTTCTGAGGTCCTATAGTGGAATTAGGATCCTAAAGTGAACTAGGATGAATAAAATCCTTTCTAGTGTATTGTGTAAGCACACCTTGGGGTAACTTCCATCACTACTACATCAAGTTCAAATACCTCAATATAATTTCACAAAATGCCTCATATATAATAACCCATGTGCACTATTAATAAAATATGAGGTCCATAAAATGTACTCTTCTCATTGACTCTATCATCTCATGGATATCCATACAATACTCCCCATAGCATCAAAACTTACATCAAAGCATATTGATGAATGATAATTATTTCATGCAATGCATATATTCTATTCACAACCATGTTCATTCTAATCTACTTTGATCATGTCATAACTGATAAAACTTATTTCAAGCATAATGTGAATGCAAAAATAAGAATGGTATGTTCTTCACAATCTACTCCCTTATACATTCTATCAATGTTCCACATTGAACATGATAGAGAAAATCACTTCAAATCACAAGAATAGCAACATAGAACACACATCCTATCCACCTCAAGATCATAACAAATTTCAAAATCAAAGTTCAACAACTTTCAATTCAAAATCTCAAAGTGGTGTGCAAAACCAAAAGAAATAAATGTGAACGAGAATCACATTTGATAGATAACAGTTAATTTGGTGGCTAGATGGTCACATGAAAACTTAAAAATTTCAAGCTAGATCATCATCACTTTCAAGTTCATCAAGGCTGAAAATAATATAACCAATTGAAAAATAAAAATACATCTACAAAGTCACTAGCACTAGCCACACAAAGGGAGTAGAAGCTACACAACACCTTGCGTCCAAGGTGCGTTAAAGAACATGACCAAAATCCTAGAAAACATACATCTAAAGACTACTTCACCATGTAATAAAACATTTCATTGGTTCATGCAATATAAAATTGATAATTCTATCATTTTCCTTTTGCAATAGCATGCATCCCTAAATGAAAAATGTAATATGCAATTACTTTTACAAAGTTCCAAGGTTTTTCTTTTCATACATGACATGCTAGGTTCTTTTCCAAGAATCCCATGAAGATCTAGCATCATAATCCTTGCATCACACATGAAAAATGCATGACTTGGATAATGTAATACATATTTTTATCATTTATCACTCATATCTTTAGTGCAAAAGTCAATCACCAGTTAACTACACAAATATATCAGAGATAATTATCTTATTTCTTTCTTTACACATGCAGGAAAACAAACATTTAACTTTAAAGGCAACAAACACAATATATTCCACATTTTCTCACATATTATATAATTATGCAATTTTAGATGAAATGCAATCATACCAATCAAAGGTACACAATTTACCAAACACTTCAAAATTATTTTCCATCTTTTACAGTTTTAGTAAAAAGCAAGGATAACCAAGAAACCTGGCAGAAATAAGAGGTAAGGTCCTGATAGTGACTATTTTCACTTCTATAATTCACATCAAGAGACATTCTATCCTTTCCTATCAGGAGTGAGCATAACTTGGAGACATAACAATCAACCAATGGAACTAACACTTACATACATAGACCGATCATTGGTTGACTTCCAGTTTGTCTGACCAAGGGCTGTGACTAAGCGTAGAAAACTCAAGGCCCTAGAGTGGAACCCAAAGCTCTTATACCATATATAAAAAATGAATTTTTGACAACATATGCCACATCAATAAAATAGACAAGACAAGGGATTCAGTCAACACAGTCAAAATTCAAATCCACATATCGACAAAAAAATAGTAATTTCTATATTAAAATACCATAAAAATTATCAGGTTTAACCAACTTGTAAAACATAAAAAGAAAACACATGAGTCCATAAAAAACAAGAGCGTCGACTAAAATGTCTAATGAACTAACAATATATCCCATGAAATATTACATCAAAATAAATAACAATTTTGACCAGCTTGTCAAAAACAGCAACATCCAAAAGAGTCTTCGACCAATCTATCGAAGTATATCAGGAACAAGAAATTAAGAGATTTCGACTAATGTGTCAAAAACATCAATGTTTGATAAATCAGATTAGACCAAATAAGGTCTTAATTTAGAATAAAATAGAGATTCTACAACAGTTATCGACTAACTAACATAAGAATGCAAATGTTAATAAAATAGACCACTAGTTTATTATGAAGAAGCGATAATATTCTAAACATAAAGGCCTTCTTGACAGAAGTTTCAGACACTTGTTGCAGACAAAAATATTAGGGCAAGAATATTGTAGGAGTGTGTTTCCACCCTACCATGAATAAATTATGCTTCCTCGGAATATTTCCTGACATGAAAGATACCCAACCAAGCTCGAGGAAGACTAACAAAGTCAATCTTGACGAGAGTAATAGAATTGTGTGGAATAACAATTGTACTTAAATTTTGACAAATACATCATGATGAACAAGCATAATTAATAAATAGCATACAACTTTTCTACATCCATATAAACATTTCAAGTCTCGATACCAACTCAGATAAAATAATCCTAGATAACTCAAGAGATACAATCATGCATTTGGTTTAGAAGAGAGTGTTATTGAATTCACAAAACATCATTAATTCCCATGTCCATTGAACACTTATATAAGAAAAAAATGAATCAACCATTTCGTTACATTTTTCCTTTTTTAGACACAAAAAGTTTACGAAAATACCTAGTCTCAAGTATATATTGAAATAACAATAATTCCAAGTCATTCTTGCAAAATGGTCTCACATATAACAATAGTTGTTGATGAACCATAACTGATTGAATGTTTGAAGATGTTAAGTTGATCACCGAAATGCAGAAAGATAATGCAATACATTAAATCAGTTGATGGATTGTATTTTCATTGATGTCAACTTGATATAATCTGATTGGTTATATACAAAGTGTCAATGAATTCAGAGAATCAGAAAGATAAAGATTATGCTTTCAATAATGCATCAAAGATTAGTATTCACTAAGTGACTACAAACACCGACGGTTAGTGGAACCCGATGGATAGAGAAACCTGAAAGTAAAGTCACATTATTTCCCGAGAAAGAAACCCAACAAGCATTACTGATGAGAAGAATCAAAAGGATTATAGACGATAAGAACTTCACAGTGATGCCCGATAGACAGACAACCCCGATGGAGATGCCCGAGGAGAACTGAAGTGTTGACCAAAGCTATCAAAGAGTTAAACACCAAAAGGAACTAAAGTTCAAAAATGACAAAATACTTAGCCGAAAAGAGCTAAAGATAGATTTAACTGGTTGTTAATATTATTTTCATCGATAAGTTAAAGCCAAAGATAAGTAAAAGATTTAAAGTTTTTTATTACAGTTGGCAAGAAGATATCTAAGAGATAAAACAAGAGTAAATGCTTTAAATCAAGATTGGCTATAATTGCGGTTCACTCTAAGAACAAGAAATTCAAAGACTTAGAAATGGAGATATCATGTCTATGAAAAGACAATCTAATTCAATATGAATTAGGGGAGTGAATAGAGAAAGAGGACACTGGAGAGAAACTGATGAAGAACAACTTCATACAGTCCTAATCAATCAAGGTGAGGAAAGAGCTAAAAATTTCTGTAGACACCAAGCAATAGAGAATCGCAACATCACCGAGCAGAAAGAAGTGGAGCAAAGGTATTTAAAAGATACATTGATCAGAAAGGTATTATGAGCTTACAATAGATCTGAAAATCTGCAAGTTGATAATTTGTATATGTGATTAACTCATTTATTGTTTTAATTTAACCATTGATTCAGAAAGTCTCTTAACCAAGCAGGACCTAACAATCCTTTCTATATTGAGATACATCCCAAGGAGTATCAAAAAGTTTGATCATGAAGATAGAATGAGATGTCATATACCATTTGACAAAATAGGGTTTGGTCATAGAAGGTAGCATAGAGATGTCCGATATCAAGTGACAAACTATCCTATTTAAATCCTCTAACAAGGTCACACCTAATAGTGTGTTTGTAACCTTTAACACGGTTGGCTCTTCACCGAGCTCACTTCAGAAGAGTGAAAATTTTGGGTTACCGGTCCCAGGTGGTTTTTCCCTTAACAAGGTTTCCACGTTAAAAATCCATGTGTCAATGTGTTTATGAGTCATTACTTTAGTGTTTTTCATTACACATAACTAAATCTAGATTTTTCGGTATACACTAAGAAATTTAATGTTTTTCGGTAAATGAAAGACTACTAACCAGTAAACAGTAAGAATAAGGTTTAACAATGAACTCTGAGCAGTAGTTATTTGTTAAGATTGTTTGAAGGCATTCATCTTGTAGGACTGAAGATAACTAGAGGCTTAATATTGTGGTACTAAGTTTTTGGGTTGATTTATTAGAATATTTTTGAGGCCACTGATTCAACCCCCTCCCCCCCTCTCAGTTATTCTAACAATTGGTATCAAATCTTGTGTGCTTAGAAAGGGAGTTTAACAGCTCAAGAAAAAAATCACAAGATGAACAAACAAGATGTGCCCAAGTTGAATAAAGACAACTTTACATCATGGCAAAGCAAAATAAGACTCCACCTATTAGGTATTTGTAATGATGTTACTCAGCACCTAGATACTTAATATGTGTTATGTACATGACCTCACACACTTGAGCAATTGAGAGAAAATCATGAGCATAATTGCATGATGATAGAGCTTGCTTCCTCACTCTCTGATGCTAATTTTGAAGATGTCAAAACCTGCACCTCTGCAAAGAAAATGTGGGATAAATTGAAGCTGCTACATGGAGGAGATGCTAATGTACTAAGAGCCAAGGCAGAAAGCCTAAGAGGGAGGTTTGATGAACTAAGGATGAAAGAAGGACAAAATATCACTCAGTATAGCTACAGAATCAAAGAGGTAGTCAATGCTATCCGAGGAGTTGGAGGTGTACTTGAAGAAGAGATAGTAGTAAGTAAAATCCTAAGAACCTTACTGCCTGCATATACTATTAGAGTATCTACTATACAAAAAATGAGAGCAGTTGCAAACAATATTGTTACTCTAGATAGTTTGATTGGTAGACTCATTTTAATTGAGCTAAATAAAATTGTAATAGTGTCTTACCATCTATAGAATATGCATTCAAATATTCTTTAAAAATAAGTAAGTCAATTCATAGACACACTATTAGAAATGATAGTGAAAGTGATAGTGATGACCAAGGACTTGATGAGATTGAAGCACTAATGGAAAGAAGATGCAGAGAAGCAAAGGTAAATTACCACTTGTGTGTTTTAATTGTAAAGAGGTTGGACACTTTGTTGCAAGATGTCCTAACAAAAGAAAAGATGACAAAAGTAATGATGGAACATATGAAAAGAAGTTTGGCTAAGGTGATAAAAGAGATTTTTGAAACAAACGGAAACATGACAAAAGATATACCCGAGACTACAAGGACAAAGGAAAGAAATATTGTTACATAGCGGACAACAGAACTGATGATACTGAAACCAAATCTAATGAAGACATTAAGATGGTATTTGTAGCCATGAAGGATGATTCAGATGAAGAAGAAAGGTATGTAGAGACTGCACTCATATCTAAGGTTAGTAAGAATGATGTCTGGATTATACATAGTGGCTACCCTCACCACATGACCAATGATAAACAAAAGTTTGACACTTTTGAATACTATAATGGTGGATGAGTAAGAATGTCCGTAATGACACACCTTGTCCAGTTGAAGGTAAAGGAACCATAATGTTGAATAACCTGATCAAATGTGAAAATTCTTATTGGGTAAAAGGGCTTAATTGTAATCTATTGGGTATGTGCAAGATCATGGTGGGCCAAACTATGCCCTTAAGTGGCAATGAAAAATCAGCAAAATCAGGGTTAGTCAACTTGACGTGAAAATTTGAACTAGCTATCAACCTAATATCAAAAAGTTGTAAGAATAGAATCTATAGGAAATTGAATGTAGTTTCTAAACTACTAGGTCTTTTCTGAAAAAAAGTTAATATGATTGGTGAAAAGTATAGATTTCAATGCAGAAGTACAAAAATTTCAGAAAAAAAATAAGAAGTAGGTGTATGTCTGACCACCTTAATCATAATCAAATGATAATATTTTTTATAATATTTTATATATAAGTAGTAGACTCCTTGTAATGCCCACCCTAGAATCTTCCTATGTTAGACAGACGGGACTATTGCTTTGACACTCTAGGTTTTATGATGGACTATGATTATTATTTAGTTAGCATTTTATGAGATATTTGAGCATATATAATTGGTTATTGCAGTTATTTGGACATATTAAATGAGTTATGATTTTATGATGAATGGCTAGAAATGAACTATCAGTAAAATGTTTTACATTGATTTGTGTTATGATCTTTATATTATGATTTAACCCTACTGACCCTATTATGGTTTGATGTACACTGGGTGATGTGAGTGTACGATGAGGAGGGGCAGTCATAGTAACTCCTACGGGAGATCCACACGATGTCGCACTCTCCCTCCTTGTTTGCCACTGTTGGTTTATATTTATATTTGTATATGCATATCAGTTGTTGATGCAAGATGCAGGTACCAGGCATTGTCTCCACCTGGCTACACAGGTCTGAGCGTGCCTTCAAAATCCTCGAACTGTTGATGAGTGGAGATTTAACCAAGTTACTCTCAAGATTACCCATGGACTTAGAATTCTGTTTAGGAAATTATCCTAGTTGGGAGAGTAGAATGCAATTTATGTTATGAACTTGATTTGATGTTGGTCTGCGTTCACGTTATGAGTTAGAACTAATATTTTTTATATGTATCGTAAATAATTATGTTATAATCGTTTGTATTTTATATAGGTATGTGTATATGTGGCTGCACACGCATATATCCATGCTTATATAAATAATAATAATAATTGTATGTTTTTATTATTTTTGTAAATGGTGTGTTATTTGTAATAAGTAAATAAAGTGGGTGAAATAAAGTATATTTGATGAATGTATTTAATAAAAAGTAAACATAATAAGAATAAAAAGAAAATGCCTTTGTAGTAAAATTAGCTATCTAGGAGGG
>MU225021.1:2708253-2764337 GCA_018584345.1 Thuja plicata | reverse complement strand
TTAAGTTTTGAAAGTCTTTTTATTTTCTGTAACTAATTTACAAAGTAAAATAAAACTAAACATAATGTAATTTACTGTAATCCTATTAAAAGAACAAACTTCAAACATTAAACATAATATACATATTTAACATTAAATATTAAACTAGTTCTAAGAGAGAGAGAGAGAGTTTATTGTTTATTTTCTATACCTAGGGTTTACAAATTTGTTTTTGAAGTTCTGTCTAGGTTTACATTTGTGTTTTCAACCTAGGGTTTACAATCTTGTTTCACTTGTGTTTAGGTTTTATTTTTCTACCTAGGGTTTCTTTTTTTAGTTTTCGTTAGGTTTAGGTTTTAGTTTTAGTTTTCTACCTAGGATTAAATAAGTTTTCTACTTAGTTTTCTAAAATAATTTACAAATTAAAATTTAAAACTAAATATAACAATTTATTTTAATCCTATTTAAAAAAAACTTTAAACATTAAACAGTAAACAATAAACATAATGTACATTTTTTAACATTAAACTAATTAAAAACAACAATAAAAAAACATTTTTAATAAAAATAATAATAAAAAACAATAATATGTACCTGTAGTCAGAAAAATGGCAGCAGGGGGGTCTGTGGTAGCTCTAAAAAATGGGCACCCATCCATAGCAAAACGTAATCACATTTTGCAAGTTGTGAAAATGACTTGCAAAATAGTTTAAAATAAATTTTAAATAGTTTTAAAAAATGGGCACCTATTTTTTACAAAACGGGTGCCCATTATGTAAAAATGGGTGCCCATTTTGGCATGGGCACCCGAACCAAAACGGGTGCCAATTTTTTAAACGGGCGCCCATTTTACATTTACAGCTTGGGCACCCGAAGCATAATGGGCACCCATTTCTTAAAACACGGGTGCCCGTTTCTGTTTGCCAATTTTTTTTGGCCGCGGACTTCCACAAAATTGGCACTTAACTTTGTGCTTGCACCCCAACCCCCAAAAAATAGAGCCATAAAGTACCATAGGTTTCACCAAGGAATCCAAGAGGGACAACTTGGATACGGTATCGTGAAAATGATGTCTGAAACATTGTCTCTCCAACATGGCAAGGGAACCCATCCCTTTACTGATCATGGGCAGAATGACGGGTCTTAGGCTGAAGCGAGGGCCAGAGAACTTGACCCCAAGGTGGGTGTAAGAAGAAGTAATATCAATCTCCAGTCTGTGATAGTAGAAATGAAGATGTGAGGTCTTCAGGCAGTTGTAGATCATCACTCGTGTCTTAGCGAGATTCACCACCAGTTGTCTCGAATCACAAAAAGAGGCCAAGCTATCAAGAATTCTCTAGAGACTTTCCGGTGAGGAGGCAAGGAGAATCACATCATCAGTGAAGAGGAGAATGGAGATAAGAACCTGGTGCAGGTAGCAACCATCACCTGAAAGTGAGGAATCTCTAAGAAAAGCCTTGAGATCATCAATGTAGATGTCAAACAAGGTGGGGGAAAGGGGGCACCCCTATTTCACTCCAATAGTGCTCTGGATAGGGTCAAAGAAACCCTTAGGAGTCCTAAACCTGCCCTCAACACTCTTGTAAAGTCTCATAATAGCTGTCAAAAGAGTCTCAGAAATATCGATATCTCTAAGTCTCTGGAAGAGGGCCACCTGAGGGATGGTATCAAACGCCTTACGAAAGTCAACGAAGTAGCAATAGACTTTCACAGAATGATGGTGAGCCTCCTCAATAATCATCTGTAAAGTCGGGATGTGGTCCATGGTATGGTAATCTGCCCAGAAGCTGGCTTGACCTCTAGCCCTACAATCCCTCTTGTCCAACTCCCTATTAAGAATAATATTCAGTGTTGTTGCATAGATTTTGGTGAAGGTTTGCCCAATAATGATGGTACTATAATTCATAAACTGACCCAGGCTTGTGAATCAGATAGATTAAGTGTCTTGACTAGGACTTAGGGAAGCTGGTGCAAACCACACTATTAAAAAGTGTCAAAACTCAGCACAGAGATATCAAGCTTGAAGAGCTCTGCCTGAAAACTGGCCACATCGGTCGTCCTACTACATCTCATGGATCTGACAGCCTCGTAGATGCTGGAAGTGATAAAGATATGGAAATAAGGGGGAGGGGTGAGGTGGAGAGATGGTTGGTCAAGGATGTCGTAAAGAGTGGAGGTGTGGGAGCCAAGGGATCTAGGATCGATGGTAGAAGGCAGAGTAGGATGCCGAGGGAACATTGTACACCAGAAAAGCTTAGGATTCTAAATGAGTATATCACATAGGGATGTGCACTATGAGGCAATGAAAGCATGTTTCTTCGAGCAAAGAAAGAGGTGGTAGGAGGAACAAAGGCCAGCAAAGTCAAAAGGGAGAGTCTCAAAGGTCAAGCACAAGGAGCGGTGGAAAGCTTTACAGTCATCGTCAAACCACCGGTTCATAGGGAAAGTAATCTGGCGTGTGGTTCTAAGGATAGGGTGGTGAGGGATGGAGAGGAAAGTTGCCTCCCAAATAGCTATAATCAATAGGTCAAACATGGAGGAAGCATGACAGTAGTCAAAAAATCTCTTAGGTGAGAGGAGACGACGGAGGTGGAGGGTAAAGAGATCACAGTCGCCCTCGACAAACTAGAAATGGTAGTGGGTAGGAGAATGATCAAGGATAGTCGAGGGACATGGAGGGAGAGATAGGTGAGGGGGAGGAGAAAAGTGAAGTGCAAGGCTCAGAAAAGCATGGTTGGCTAACGAAAGATGAGAGATAGTGAAGCGGTGAATGGAAGGGATAAAAGAAGCGCTAGTGATAACATAGTAAACCACATTGGTGCCACCATAGTGCATCCAACATGTGAAAATCTTAGAGCCAGGAAAGAAAGAGAGGTCATTCAGAATAACCAAATCAGAAGACTCACAGAGCTAGAGGAGGT
The DNA here is from genome assembly GCA_018584345.1 of Thuja plicata. NCBI lineage: Eukaryota > Viridiplantae > Streptophyta > Pinopsida > Cupressales > Cupressaceae > Thuja > Thuja plicata. The sequence continues at coordinate 2,761,437 of MU225021.1, read as the reverse complement.
GACAACCATAAATAGATAAAGGTCTACCGCAATCCTTGGAAACACGCTAGAGCCCCAAACTAGTAGGATCTAGTTCTGAGGTACAGGTCCAGTCAGTACCTTGGTCATGTATAGGGGTCTATAGCTCCCTAGTCTATGCATTAAAGTCTCCCAAAATAATGATGTCCCCCAAGGTACTGAATCTAAAAATGCACTCTATCAGATCAATAAATGGGTCCCCATCCTTGGTACTATGAATGGTGTATGGCGAGGAGGCCACTAGAATGTAGCAAACTATGATAAAGATGTCTCTTTAGTGGTGGTTGGCATGACATACATAGATCCACATGAATCTGGCATGTGTCTGAATGAACCACTAAAGTAGCATTGAAGAGGCTATCCCTAATCAAGCAGGAAACTCCTCGGCAGCCTCGTACACCACCCGAAGAGAGAACTTCCTCCCTGAAGACAGATAACCACTGATAACCATCAAAACTCGGAAGGGGTCAAACAGGGCTCTCATGGGTCTCTGTAATAGCCAAGATATCAGCCAACCCCACCGCATCTTGAAAGAGACTAGGTAATAACCAAAGAGAACCGTTACCATTCCAATAGTTAACAAGAAGAGAGCCAGAGGAGGGCCCACTCTTGTTGAACTACTGATGTGGTTGTCATTTGGCCTTTGCAGCCTGCTTCAAATCCCACTAGCTGGGGGGAGAATCCCAAATCACTGCCTTGAGATTCCTAATAACTGCCCATTTACCACTGCATCTGGCCTCAGCAACGAGGTTCTTGGCCTGTTTCAATTCTGCCACCTGTGATCTAGTGAGATCCTCATCTAGATAAATCTTAGATGGAAGAGAGAATAACTTCCTCTTCACTCTAAGAACCTGCAGTCTATCATGCAAAGAGAGAAACGTCATAACAAGAGTACCATTGGGACAAACCCAAAATCTATTGAGTGAAATATCATGAATGTTGAGCAGATCCTTGAGAAAGGATTGCCAGGTAGAGGAAGGATCAGTAGTGGGGGGAGACCATGAACATGCAGGTTCAACTCATGCACCCATCTCACATGCTCATCGTCCATCTTGCCTTGAACCAACTTCTCCACCCCTTAGAGAGGTATAGTTATATGATTACATGGATTGTCATATAGAAACATTTAACTTTGAAATAAATAGATTTTAATCTAATTTTAATAGTTATTCAACATGTAAATAGATTCTTTCTTGTTTTGAAAAAAAAAAAGAGAAGGGGGCATAGATTGGCATAGATTGACATAGATTTTCATTTCATTTAAAGATATAATGTTTTAAACTCACTTTTAGTAACAATTGTACAACTCAATTAATTAATATTTTATTTGAGAGAGATGAATTAGAGTTGGTCGGGAGGGGTGGATAAATTTTCTTTGTCATAATAATAGTTTGGATATAATATTTTAGCAAATAAATTTATATATCGAAAATATGACTTAAAGTCTAAAGTTTTTAGAGGATATATAAAACATATATATGTACAAGTAAAGAAATAAATTAAATCTAGTAGTGTAAATTATAAAATGCATGAAGATGAGCATAGAAGAGAGAAGACTTAGTTACAAGGTAAGTTAGTCATGACACACTTTAGTAAAGAGTGGTTTTCAAAAGGAGAAATTGTAATTAACCGTAAATTGTATTTTGTGCAATCTTACGTTGTATAGGCCTCTTTTTTAGCCAAATTGGTAACAATATTGCCTCTCTAATTTCTACCAACCAGCTATGCCATCTACTACCTATATTTTCCTATTGTTCAACCCAAATCATTTGTCGAGATGTGCACTCTATAAAGATGCAAGCCATGCATCCGTCCCACGAATCTCTATGATTGATTTGGTTGTTGGAGTGTTGCACTATCTAATTTTTGGTAGTGTAACATCCTATGGCCCTCTAGTGATGTTGGAATATAACTCAAGCTTCTATATCCCCCATTTATTTGAACTCATTTACACATTCTAACAAATAATTCATTCTCTTAAGCTCACACTTTGAATTCCTTATTTATGTCTCCATTTTATGGTTCATTTCGTCTCTATTATTGCTCGCATCAAATCTCTACAAGGCTTGTACTCTTCCTCAATCGAACAATCTCTTCATTTTTTGTACATATCTTCCATTATATCATTTTTAATATTTTCTTTCCATATCATTTATCTATTCCAATTAATATATATTTATCCAACTATTTGTGGAGGTGGCAACACCAAAATGAGGGTTTGACCATGGAAAGCCTAAATTGTTCAAAATCTTAGGTACTGAGAGGGGGGTGAATCAGTACAAACAAGTAATGAATAAATTCAACCACCGATATGAAAAATTGCACTATTAACTTCCAAGCAGCAAAACATATAAGTGAAGTAAATAAATGATAGTAAACAATATAAATGATCCACAATTTCAACACATAACACAAATATTTTATCATGGAAACCCTTGTAAGAGGGAAAAAACCACAATGGGGATGACACCCACAAGCCCAATACCGTAGTAAATGAGTTTACCTTGCTGGGAGCTACAAGTACCCTTTCTGAGGTTCACCCTGTTAGGAGTGATTAGTACACAATTAGGAGTACAATTGTAACCACCCTAATTTGGTCTGCTTTGACCAGAGATCCTATTTTCCCTAAGTGTGATCATACCCCTAATTATGTGAGGCAATTACTCAATTAATTGGCATAATTCATTTAAATCAATTTAATTTCCTAAAATCAAAGTGATTTCATCACTAACTCACATTAATTACATTGGTCTATTTAATTAAATCAAAAGAATTAAATACATGGCTAAGGTAATTAATTAAAAGGAATTAAATAAGTCTCCTAATTACAACTCCTCACTTGCAAAATGGAAATTCAATTCATTAGCCAGTGAGATTTAAATCACTTGGATCACCAAAGATTCAATCTCCACCTCTTCACAAATCAATCTTGACCTCTCATTCTTCGAATTCTTCTATAAAAGGAATGAATTTTGAGCTCAATGGGCCCTTAATCTTTAGAATTTGAAAGTAATCTTATGCTGCTGAGATTTATAACAATCTAAGTGCATTTCTAGTTCATATTTTCATAGTAATTACATATTTTCTCTTTGGTGCACTAAAATGAACTTTACTTGAGCATTTAGCTTGCATTCTCTCTAAATATTCCATTCTAAGCATGAATGTGTCACTAATTTATGCATAATCTGAGGGAAAATTATAGCATTTATCAAACTCTTCTTAGATAGGAAGCAATATATCGGTTTTAGTGATTTCTATGTGCTTTTCCTTTGTTATTTCATATTTTTTTCGCTAATATGATGACATATTGAAGTGTTGTGTTGCAACTTGTAGGTTCACAAAATAAACACACATTTCTGGCTCCCACCATGGGGAAAATCCTCGAATTTATCCTATTTTCTATGTCTATTTTTGCTAAATTGTGTTCTCTGTTTTCTAGTCACATTTAGTGGCCAAAGCTCGCATTTACTTGCAAAGGCTCGCATCTGGGAAAGATCATCACATCCAGTATTTCAAAAATTGCATCCAGTACATCCTAGATCACATCCAGAGAAATCTCGCATCAAGTAAATTATGCATCGCCTTTAGTGTAAAGTCTCGTTTCTAGGATCCTTAATCGCATACAGGATTTCTAGGACTACATTCAGGAAATATAGTCACATTTGGTTGGTTTATTTGCAAATTTAAAATTCAAACCACTAATCTTCTAAGCATGATTGTTTCTGTGTTTTGAGCAGCCTAACATTTTCTTGCAAGTTGCTGTCAGAGACTTTTTTTTTTAAAGTTGGAAAGAAACTTCTAATTCGTGGTGTGTAGGTTGCCAAATAGTTCAACTTAACTTTCATTTTGCAATCTTTCAAACTTAAGAACATTTTATATCACTTATTAAATTGATCAGAAGATTATGCTCTTTTCCTTTTAGGAAAATCAAAAACTCAAAAGTCAATTTAAAACTTGATAAGAATTTGGGGAAATTGAACAAGCAAATCTTTCTAATTTTCAGAAGTAATTGAACAAGAAAAGTCACTTAAATTTGGGGAAATTGAACAATCAAACTTTGTATACATGTTTTGTCAATTATTACAATAGGCACTTAAAATCAGATTTAAAACACATTACTTAGTCCAACTAGAGGATTTGCTATTTTTCCCAAGTTGGAAGAATCAAAAACTCATCATGGAAGATTGAGTTTTGGGTTATAAAATCTAAATTAAATGAACATGTTTGATGTGCTTGTGGGAGAAAATGGAATGGAATAAGAGAGTATGCTCTTCTTCTTTTGAAGAATCAAAAATCTAGACTCCTAAGTCGCCAATCCTTTGTAATTTATTTCAAAACATTAGAGGGCATCCTAGTTGAGGAAAAATATCCCGGGAACGACCCAAGTGAGGACAGGTTTTACGCAAACTCTTCCAACTCACTATAAATAATATGCTTCCTTGTAGGCCAAAGCCTAGGAAGACGTAGTTAGTTTTATTCCTAGAATTTTGATATCATTCTTTGAACATGCTTGAGTGTGTGTAGAGCGAAGCTGCTTGAATATTGCTTGTGAGACTACACACATTTGAGTACTCATAGGGTTGTATGCCTCAATTTTTTCTTTTGTAATTTTATGGCCTTGGACGATTATGAATAGATGCCCACAATTAAAAACAATACTTGTAGTAAAAAACTACCTAGTTTATCTCTGAAAGGGTGATAATCTTTGTGCAAGGAAAATAGTAATTTCCCCAAGATACCCTTCATTTCATGCCCTCACTTGTGTTTGGAGTTAGATAATATGGCATAATGACTGGAGCCATTACGTGCTTGGTGATGACCGTATTCTGATTAACATGTGAGTGTGTACTTGAGTCTACGAGCAATGATTTTCACTCTATGCCTAGAATCTAGGGAATAGGGATGTGTTTGATCACCTTAACAAAAAAACATTTCTTGATGTCTCTTAAAATGCAATAATAAAGATAATCTCTTAAAAAACAAGCAATATTTACAACTCCCTAAAATACATGTTGTTTAAACTCTCTGGAAAGTCTCAGACAAACTCTTCTGTCAGATTAAATTTCATGTACTTCGAGACAAAAATTGAAAAATTTGCAAAACCATCAGAGGCTCACATATGGTCATTTTTAGGTCGCATCTGGTTGCATTAGCTTGCATCTAGGGAACTTGATCACTTTTGGTAATTTTTGGCTCGCATGTAGGAAATTTTCTCACATCCGGCATATCAAAGCTCGCATTTAGTCTGCATCAACTCGCATCTGGAAAACCACAGCTCGCATTTAGGGATTTGTATCTAGGACAGTGGGCACTTGCACACATCTCACTCATAGAAACTTAGTATTTTTGGATACCCTTTTGGCTCTTCAGTCTGGTCTTTTTTCTCTTGTTGGTCCACCTATCACTGTTTCACAGTTTTCTTAGAAGTCTACCTTGCATGTACTTTTGGATTCTCACAATTGGTCCCAAAACATGTGGTATTTTCACTTACCAAAATATCTTGATTCCTAGCTCTCTATCAAATAATTCTAATCCTCTAACACTGGAGTCACTCAAACACAAACACTCTTTCACTACTTGGACACACCTACTTGGAAAATTTTACATCCTATTAACATAATTGGAAAACCTTTGACGAAGTTGAGACCCAGCTTTCATGGTTAACACAAGACGTAATCAATACCTTGCTGACAATTTAGAGAGACCTCCTAGATTACTCAAGTTTCAACAAGGAGAGACATCTCGCAATCCCCTATTTGATCAAAGCTCACCCGAAATGGAAGAACCTCATCAAGGATGGAGTGTACCTTTTGACAAATCTAGCAAAGAACATGACAATAGACAGAGACATGCAGAAGAACAAAACCATGGTCATCCTTTGTTTGATTCTGATAGTGAGGAAGACATAATGGAAGAGGAATATAACAAGCTCAAACAAAGTACAAAATTCCAAAAGACCTTGGAAAAGATCATTGGTGAAGACAAAGAGAAATACTTCCTACACTTGACTTCTCTTGGAAGCAAACTTCCCAAAGACTATGATGTTGAGAGAGTAAAGGAAAAGGAGGTACAAACACCTATTTCAATCCTCACAAAGAAATTAACCTTAATGTAAGAGAAACTTGCGACACTCAAGCAAGAAAATATCAAACCAATGAAAAAGTAGTCTTTGGAACACATATGTCAGTTTCCTTTCGATAAGAGCATACACATGATTCTGTTTCCTCCTAACATGGAAAGACCCAAATATGACGAGTAAATGGGAGAAAAAAATCCACATGATCATGTTAGAGAATTTTTCTGTCTAAGCATAGAGCACATGCATGAACCTACTTTTCTAATGAGGCTATTTATGGGAAGTCTAGGTCAAAATGCTATGGAATGGTTGTCCAAACTTACACTAAGTGTGCAATATTTTGAGGAGTTAATCCAATGTTTTTTTCAATATTACTCCTACAACATAAAACATAATGTAACCATTATGGATCTTTGTAGCACAAAACAAAGAACGGGTGAATCCTTTACACACTTTTTACAAAGGTGGAGGAGAATCTTTGCAAGGTACTCAAGAGAAATGCCCAAATTTGAAAAGATGGAAATCTTTATCAACAACTTGGTACCCAAAATGAACTATGCTTTACAAATGCAAGATTCATCTAGTTTTGATAGAATGATCAAGAATGCTATTTGTGTTGAAGACGTCATGGTCAAGAAAGGAGAAATCACACTCCAAAGTGACAATAAATCTATCAACTACAACAACAAACATAAATGGTAGAACAAGAACAAGAATGTTATTAGCGATGGAGTGGTAGAAGCATCCAATGTAAACACTAAACTAGCTATGTTCAATCTAACAAATAGCTTACAAGAAAGAAAAGAAGCTAAGGTAACAACCACAATACCAAGAGAAATAAATGATACCCACAAGAGTAAGCCATGGATGCATAGACCTGAAAGAACATTTAATCCATTAGGAGAACCTCTTGAGAAAGTTTTGAAGACTCTCTTGGATAATAAAGTCCTCACAGTACCAGATTCAAAACCGTGGGAACCGAAAGTTAAACCAAGATGGTGGAATGACAATGCCTATTGTGTTTTTCATAAGAACAAAGGCCATAAGACTAATGACTGTGTTAATCTTAAACACATTATACAAGACATTATTGAAGGAGGAAAAATCAAAGTGGAAGGACATACCACTAATGAAGATCACACAACATATAAAAAATCATTCCCTAACTATGAACAAGGGGAAGCTTCTAAAGGAAAAGGAAATGAAGTCAATTACACCTACTCTCATAACGATAATATGATCAACATGTTGGACATAAAAAGTGAATCAATCAATGTGATCACTATTAAAGGTGCCAAAGACAAATCAACACATTTGAGCGTGGTTACTCAAAGCTAAGCACAAGTCATGATCAAAGGAGTCAACTCCTCATCTAAGAAAGAAATGTCCTCTAAGGCACCTATTGTCACAATTCCTAAACCAACACCGACAATACAAACAGTTACTATACCATCTACAAACTATAACTTAGTAGACCAATTGCGAATAACCTCAGCTCAAATTTCTATATTTGAGTTATTAAATATCTCTTCAGTGCATATGGAAGTTCTCAAACAAGACCTACATTCTACAAATATTCCAAAAGGCATTGGTGTAGACAATTTCCAGGAAATGGTCAATCACATATCAGCTCCACATTACCTCTCATTTTCAGAAGAGGATGACAAGTCCTTGACTCATCCACATAACCAACCCCTTCACATTGATGTCTTGATTCACAAATATCATGTAAAACATGTATTGATAGATGGAGGTGCAGGGTTTAACATATGTACTCTCAAACTAATCAAGATATTGGGTCTTTCAGAACAAACAATTGATTCAAGAAGTAAGATAACTATAAAGGCTTACGATGAAGATGAAAGATCATCCAAAAGGCTCATTATTTTACCAATTAGAATAGGACCAATTGAACTCAATGTGATTTTTCAAGTTCTTGATCTACCATTTCCCTATAACATATTACTAGGGAGACCTTGGATACATGAAATGCAAGAAGTACCATCTAGTTACGATCAATGTATTAAATTCCCACATAATGGGGCGGAAGTGACAATTCCTATAGATTCAAGCTACACTTGCAACAATTTTGAAGAAGATAGTATGGTTCCTCATAATAAGGAAGTTCCAAAAGAATCCACACCTGAAACCTTTAAAGACATGCTAATGAGAAGCTTTTGAAATGCTCTAAAACTTGAAGAAACTAGCATGGGGTAATATAAACTAGACATGATGCCATCATTGGCTAATATCCCCGTATCTCCAAGATCTTATGGGAAACCTTCCCCATCTTTGATACCTACTACATAAAAATAAAAATAAATTCACAAAACAAATGGTATGGTTAGAGCCTCTACTTCTCAAGAGGATGAAAAAGACGATAAAGCAATCTTGGCTTGTCTCTATAAAGGAGAACAAAGAGAAAATGAGGTAAAACATGTGGAGATATCCCCAGAAAATTATGGCAAAGGATATGACCTTCTCAAACAAATGTGATACAAAGGGAAGGGACACTTAGGAGATAAAGGAAAAGGACTCATTAAACCTATACACATGGAATTCATAAATACCAATGAAAAAATAGGGCTAGGTTTAAATAACAATTCAGAAAACCCTACTTCAAGAGATGGTCCAGTCTTTGGTGAAGGAAGTGATGAAGAAGAAGAAGAAGAAACACTTGAACCATGGACATATGAAATATTACTACACATTGGTACTACGGATCCTGAATATCAAGGAGAAAGATATGTACCTACCTTTGTAGCACAATTGGAGCATCATGTTCCTTTGTTGTCACAATTGATGTTGAAGAAGTAGAGGAAGAAACATAAGACTCTCCATAAATCCAACAGATAGAATAAACTCATGAAGAAATACCCCAACAATAAGATGTACATCCTAACTAGGGGAAATTGGTGACAATTTCACATATCCTAGACTTACCACACTTTGATATATAAATGGCTAATAGGGTACATCAAGTTACTATTGTTGAGTTCTTAAATAGATGTGATGACGAAATTACAAATTCACATGATTATGAATGGGATCACATGTCTGATGCTATCATGGACATTAAGGTAGATGTGATTCATAAATTTTCACCTCTATTGGAGAGAGGAGAAAGTTCTAACACTTCCCATAACACTGCTATTGTCCTAGAGTCAGATGAGATACCACTACCCAGGATTGTTGATGGAAATACTGGTACTTTACTAGGTCTAGAGGACATTCAAAGGATACAAGCTATGAGTTTAAATCTGATGAGAGAAGAAGAATAAATATCAATTGATGAGTCACTAGAGTTAGATCTTCATATTACTAACAATGACCCTAATAATGATGATTCGACTCTTAATGATCTAAATTCTATAGAAGCTAACATAACAAAACATGTCTTGTCAGTTAATAGTCTTGACATTGATGCGATGATATCCTTACCAAAATCTGAATCATTATCCTTGGTAAACCCTAACCTTATTGATTGGACCAGTTTAGACCCTACACCTATCATGAACTTTCCCAATTACTATACTTTGGCCTGTTATCTAAATTCTTGTGAACCCTATCCTTCTTCCACCAATGCAAGGAGCATGAACATGAAACAATAACATATCAAGTTTCTTAGTCACAAATGGAAAAATAAAAAGAAACAAAGAACTGATCGTGAAAGCCACATTCTGGCAGTATCAGATTCTAAAATAGTAAAAATAAAAGACGTACCTAAAGGTGAAAACCTCCCAGGGGCACCAAATGATGAGATTCTTGATATCCTCCCTAAGCACTTTCAAGAAAGATCTTTAGTTCTGATAGAACAAACACAACCAATTAACTTGGGAATAGTACAAGATCCTCAATTTGTTTACCTGGAACAATCCTTATCAGAAGAAGAAAATATACAGTTCATAGAATTATTAAAAGAGAAAAAGATTAACTTTGCATAGTCTTACACTGATCTGCCTAGACTCGATCCTAAGTTAATAATGCATCACTTATCTATAGCTCCTGGAATTAAACTCGTGAAATAAAAACTAAGGAAAATGCATGCACATGTATAATTATTGGTCAAAGTAGAGCTTGAAAAACTATTAAAGGTTGGATTCATAAGAGTCATCGCTTATGTAGGATGGATTTCTAATGTGGTACCAGTTTCTAAAATAGATAAGTATATCAGGATTTGCATAGAATTTAGGGACTTAAACAAAGATTTTCCTAAAGATGATTTCCCATTGCCAAATATTGATATGATTATAGATCTCACAATGGGATATCAGATGTATTCACTCATGGATGGATTCTCAGGTTATAACCAAATTAAGATTGCTCTTGAGGAACAAAAAAAGACAACATTTACATGTGCATGGGGAACATTTTGCTGGAACGTCATGCCATTTGGGCTAAATAATGTTGGTGCTACGTACCAAAGAGCTATGACAACAATATTCCAAAACATGATACACAAGAACATGGAGGATTATGTGGATGATACATTAGCCAGGTCAAAAATAAGATCAACTCACATTGAAGACTTGAGAAAGATACTAGATTGAATGGAGCAATTTTAACTAAGGCTTAATCCAAAGAAATGTGCATTTGGAGTCTAATCAGGGAAACTCTTAGGGTTTATTGTATTAGCTAAAGGATTTGAGGTGGACCCCAAAAAGGTAAAAGCTATAATAGAAATGTCACCTCATCGCAATATCAGTCAAATGAGGACACTTCAGGGAAGACTTCAGTCCATTAGGAGATTCATGTCCCAACTAGCAGATAAAGAACAAACTTTCACAAAATTCCTACATAAAGGTGCTACTTTCAAATGGGATGAGCATTGTGAAAAAAACTTCAAATAATTAAAAGATTACTTGGCTAATCCTATTCTCATGGTGCCTATTCATGGAAAACCATTACTACTCTATATCTCATCTACAACTACATTCCTTGGAGTATTGTTAGCACAAGAGGATGAAAAAAAAGGAAAGAGCTATCTATTATATCAGAAGGACCTTGGTTTCTTATAAGCTCAACTACAGTATCATTAAGAAGGCTTGCTTAGTAGTTGTTTTTGCATCCCAGAAATTGAGACACTACATGCTCTCGCATACAATACAACTTATTGCAAAAATAGATCCTCTCAAATATCTCATGAGTAAAACAACATTAAAGGGAAGAATAGAAAAATGGGTCTTGATTCTAAGTGAATTTTATATTGATTATGTAGACAGAATAGCTATCAAAGGACAAGTCCTAGAAAATAAACTAGTTGATTCACCATCACAAGATGATGCACCTATGATTATTGAATTTCTAGATGAGACAATCATGTACTTAACTGAATAACCATAGAAGATGTATTTTGATGGTTCTTTCACACAACAAGGATCTAGAGCAGTGGTATTATTTATCACTCCTCAAGGCTACACGATACCTAAGGCATATAAAATGATGTTTCCATGCACAAATAACATCTCAGAATATGAAGGATTGGTGAATGGACTCAAACTTGCTATGGAATGTAAAATCATAGAGTTACATGTTTATGGTGACTCTCAGCACATTATCAACCAAGTGAATGGAGATTATCAAACAAAAGAAGAGAAACTGATGCCTTACAAATAGCTATTATAATATTTGAAAAAATACTTTGTCTTCATCACATTCCAACAAATTCCAAGAATGGAAAACAAAGTTGCAGATGCTATGGCTACGCTAGCATCCATGTTATGATTGGAAGAACACTTATTTCTCTATTAATTCTTGGTGGAAGAACTATCCTTTCCAGCCTTTGATACACCTAGATACCAAGTTATTTGTGCCTTAGACGCCCAAGACCAATTGCAATATGAAAAAATAAGTGCTTATCTTACTGATCAAACCATACGTAATGACTTATCTAGGAATGAAAAATGAGCATTAATTAGGAAAGCATCGAATTATATCCTCATAACTACTAACTTATATAGACAAGGTCTTGACAGTATGCTTATTAGGTGTTTAGAACAAGAAGAGTGTGACCGCGCATTAAAAGAGGTTCACAAAGGTGTATGTGGATCGCACTCAAATGGATTTTCATTAGCTAAGAAACTATTAAGAGTTGGCTACTATTGGCCTACAATGGAAAAAGATGTCATGTAATTTTATAAATGTCACAAATGTCAAACACATAGAAACCTTATCCATGCTCCAGCCAGAGAACTCATACCTTTTATAACACATTGGCCATTTTCAGCAATGTGCCTTTGATCCTGTTGGACAGATTTATCCTAATTCTTCAAGTGGACATAAGTACATCATTAAGAAGTATTTCACTAAGTGGGTGAAGGTCATGTCATTGATCAAAGCCACTGGAAAACAGGTTTCTATGTTCATCTTGAACTACATCATTTGTAGGTATGGGATACCCTCTTCTATTGTAACAAACAATGGGGGTCTGTTCAAAAACTGAGAAATCGAGGACCTTTGTACACATTTTCATATCAATTAGCATTGTTCTTCAATCTATTATCCTCAAGGTAATGGACAAGCTGAGGCTTCAAACAAAAACATTCTAAAAATCTTACATAGAACCATGAGTAAGTTTGACAAAGACTGGCATTTGCAACTAAATACGACACTATGGGCCTACAGAACAAGTATCCAAACACCAACATGTGCCACACCATTTTTTGTATTCTATGGCATAGAAGTAGTACTACCCATTGAAGTAGAGATTCTATCTTTTTGGGTATCTCTCCAAGGTCTTGTTATAGATGAACAATACCGCATTGATAGGGTCAATGCACTAGAACTACTAGATGAGTGTACACAACAAGCATGCGATCATCTCAAAGTGTATCAGAAAAGAATGTCAAATGGGTAGAACAAGAATGTAAAACCATGACAATTTCAAGTGGGGGATCTTGTTCTAAGAGAGAATCCTAAAAATCAGCCAAACAGAGAACAAAAGGGCAAGTTTGAACCCAATTGGCTGGGGCCTTTTGTTATTAATACAAATGTTGGGACTGGAGCTTATCAATTAGCTACACCTAAGGGAGATATTATTCCTGATCCCATTAATACCCTACACTTGAAGCATTTCTATTTTTGATATCCAGCTGACAGAGCCGTTCAGTGGAAATAGTTCTCAGAAAATAGCAAAAAAACTAGAAAATTGATCATGAAGAAATCCAAAAATAGTGAAAAAGTCCTAAAGAAAGGTATCCTTGGTGAAAACCTGGCAAACAGTCACCTTGATACTAACAAAAGAAAAAGAAGAAAAAAGAAAAAATAACAAAGAACAAAAAATTTGAAAAAGAGAAAAGTGCTTTGGCAAAAACATGGTAAACAGGCATCTTGCTAGCAAAAATTAAAAAATTTGCTGAGTGGTGAAAACCTGGCAAATGGGTGTCACTTGTACTCTATGCTCCATCTATGAATGCACTGCTAACACTATTCATTCATGATCACACCTGTGCTATTGATTGACTCTGATTCCTTACAAATTTCCTATTCTTGCCTAGGTTTTGTCTGCATTTGTGTCTTAGGAATAGTCATTTTGCATTGGGGGCATCTCTACTAGCCTGTTTGGTCTTCATTTTCTAGGTAGTCCTAGGGTCCCATCTAAGATGGTTTTCCTCTCCAAAATAGTATTTCTCAATAATTGCATCAAAATTTCACTATCACAAACAAGGGTGTTTCTTAAACACCACCTACCTATACAAAACATCACCTATACAAAACATCATACTAGTGTTTCTCAACACTTGAAATCATACTAGAGTTTCTCAACACTTTAATCAAATAGTGTTCATAAACACTACATTGGATTGCAATTTCTGACAAATTTTATCTCATATACTCAGACATAAAAACATATTTCTTTACTCCAAGTTCTGATTGATGATTCTTTACTGTGCTTGAAAAATAAATCAACAATATTTCTCAATACTACTTAAACACATATAAACTGATCTTGGTTTGATTACGAATCTTTTATGTTTCGATGATGTTTCAAACTAGGGGCATGTAAGTAGTTAAGAATTTTATTTGATTGATTATCAATTGGTGATTGTTATGTCTTCTGAGTTACTCCATGACGTCTATTCAAAGACAAATAGTCGCAAGGACAAGGGGCATAATATTTTCTTGGTTTTTTGTGTATGGTAATTGTTTCAATGATCCTATAAATTTCACCTAACTTGGATATTTATGGTAAGAGCTGCCAAAATGAGTGAATAGCCGCATATATCTTGATCTTTGTTATGTGTAAACTATAGTGAGGTTGAACCACTTTCCTTATCTATTTCTAAATCACATTCTAAGTAAGGTGTATGACACATTATGTACCAAAGGATATGAATATTGAAGGTCATTGTGGGTCACATATCTTACATTACACAAAAATAGAAGATTATTCTTAAAGCAAAAGGAGATAACTGACAAATCATCCTGGCCTCTATGCCTTGATGCTTAGGTTTATTTTTGACATTGCATCCAATATACATAGTATTCATACTTTCATGATACCTTGTGGGTATTAGTGATGGTTGTACTATCTGATGATGTTCATTACAAAAATTCCCAATGATGATAAAAATGCTACAATGTATACAAATCAGTGATAGTCGTAAGAATCTGCATGTAGATGCATTTAAAGATTATATGATTCATTTTTAGAACAACATAAGGACTTGAGCTCAAAATTGATTTCCTGGTTCATTCAAAATCCAAGTTAACTACTTAATGTATATTACTAATATATTCAATGTCATTGCATATCCATGACATACATATTGCATTCATAAATGGGAAAGAAAAAAATTCAAAAACAAAGCATTCAAGCATTGCAGTTCTTTTTACATCCTAAGTGAATCCATACATATATTTGCATATAGAAAATCTCAAAAACATACATTTGCATATTCATCTAGAATCATTCAAACACATTTATATATAAGTAATAAACCAACAAGCATAAATGATGTCATCACATGAATCTATTTTAAAATCATCAAAAGACCAAGTACAGAATCACATGTGCATCAATATAAACATCTATCAAGAAAGAAAACTCATGAACATATCATAATCAGAAACAACTATCTCAGATATATATCAGTGAAGGAACAAATAAAAAATGTGGAACTCTCTAGAAAAAAGAGTATAAGTGAGATCATGATGAAATATATACAAGTATCAATGTCTGTAGTACAATGGATGATCACAACAAGATCAAATATACAAGAATATCTTAGATATAATCAAGTAGTCATGTCTGACTCCCACCCTCTTCCTGATCTAGAGGAGGAGGAGATGGTGCATCAACTTGATCATGATGAGATGGTGGAGGCATCACTCTCTCTGAATTTTGTTCCATTCTAGAATACAATAGAGCTCTTTGTGGCTCTAGAATTGCCACACAATATAAAGCAAAGTAGTATGCAACTCTCTGCCCATGATGAGTAGTTGTGCAGGCATGGGAATCTCTCTTAGATCTCATAACATCTAATTGTCCATCCCTATATGCCAAAAAAGTACCATAAGAGTGATCTAGGCTCTGATCTTCTCATGCTCTCTCTAACACTATGATAAGGCATCTCCATCTCTGCCAGAATCCCTGCCTATATCTCTAGGAGGATCTTATCTAGGAGGTCTACCTCCTCCACTTGGAACCTATCCCGATGGCCTCTATTTCTTCTCTCTAGTCCGTAAAGGACCCATATCTATCTGTGGAGGCACAAACCTGAACCGAGTTTGTCTTCCGCTAGCGCCCTCTTTGCTTCCATCCACTCCACCACCACCCCTATCATCTCCATCATCTCCATCATCTCGGCCATGTCCATGACCTCTATCTAGAGGAGGGCATCTACCATCTCTCCCACCCACACCACTCCCATCTCTCTGAGCTCCACCTTTGCCTCTCATGGGTCTATCATTGGTAGGATCATAATCAAGGGAATCCTTTATGTGAGGTGCTACCTTGTCCAGTGATGTAAACCAAGGAAAGGGATACTATAGAAAATGAGAAAGATATCCATCTATACACCCATCATCTGCAATTTTAGCAAGGTAATCCCATTCAACTGCAGCCATCTAATTGATCTCCAGCTGCGTAGTCTCATATACTAATCGAGCCCCCCACAGAGGCTCTACATCACGAATACATGCATACGCTATCAAATCTTGTGACCGACCCTATATATGACCATAGTGCCTCAGCACACAAGTAAAAAGAAACCATTTAACAATGTATCAAGTCTAACTAGTCAAATATCTACTCTAAAAAAAGTAAGGCATTTGATGCCTATCTGAGTTCCACTCGTCAAAATCTAAGTATGGAATCCATATGACCACTAGGATGTCATCAAGAACACGACGCTAGTACTCCATCTTACCCAAATGGGGATACTAGATGAATCCTGAATACATATACACCTATGGATGCTCTGGTGCTCTTTGTCTATCTACTATCGGTCATGTAACTGGGATGTGCTCTCATGCCCAACTATCCAATATCAAAATCCCTACTGTCATACTGCAAGAGTACTCATAAACAATCTCATGTAACTCTCTATACATGTGGGCTAATATACAATTGCCCTAGCCAAATCTGCATGATGAGATGACCATCTGTTGTAAGGTCTCAACCTAGCCACACATAAATCCATGTTGTCCTATGTCAGAATGAGGAGACCTCCAATCAACCCATCAAGATACACAGGTAAATGATCATAGTGATCGCACATGGAATCCCACGTCAGATATCTATGGACTATAGTCAGATCTACAAAGTACCTTTGTGTATACGCAATTGCTATAGAAGAGCGCGACTCAAACTAAACCTCTTGAACCATGACTAGAATCCACATAATATTCCACACATCCTTTGGTGTGATGGTCATCTCACTAGTTGGGAGATGGAAGGTGTTGTTATCTAAATACCATCTCTCAACAAGAGCAATCAACAACCCTCGATTTACCCTGATGTTAGGTAAATCTATTAGTGACATCAATCTGAGACGTGCTATGATCTGTAGCTTAATAGGTGTCAATAACTGAGATAAGGCAACGAATCATCTTGGACGAGGTCCTTGAAAGGATACTACCTCAAAATCAATCTATCAAAAGAAGACAAGTATAGGTTCAAATTAGTATTTTAACTAAGGTAACTACATAGAAAAACTAACAGTTAAGTCTTTTTGGCCTTCATAAAGAGAAAAACATTCAAATTGGAAAAAACCTAACTCCTAAACTAAAAACAACTTTGGTTTTACTGGGTGCAATCCTAAAATCTAGATGTGATACATGATTTCCCCAATACAATGGGGAATCTGAGAAATGATCATGTTCTCACAGGATGCGATGCAGGACGCGGGGTGTGAGTCAGTTTTCACAGGATGCAAAAAATTTAAAGGCTGACAACATTTTATGACATGCAATACAAAACCTCAAAATAGGCTGTGATCCTAAATTGATGGGGTGCGATTTGGAATTTTGTGAGAAAACCGGATGCAACACATGATGGAATGGATGTGAGAAACAAGACACAAGATGCGATTTGAAATTAAAAGCTTCATAACTACAGCAGAAATTGACAAAATGAAAACAGGAAGCATGAAAAGGTAGGTATCAATGTACTCACTGAAAGTGCATAGTGAGCCATGCACCGATGTCGACGGGCTAGCTTGAATTGATGTTTATCCAGGTGGACCACCATCTTCTCTACAAAACTCTGGATTTGCTGAGGATAAAAGTGAAAATGAATGAGTAAAAAGGGAATTTCAAGATATGTATTGACCTTTTTGAGCTATTTAGGAGCTCTAGAACTCTTCCTAGACTATCAAAATTCAATTTTGTTCTTCTTCGATATATCGGGAATGAAATCAAACACATAGATGATGTTTTCACCAGTACGGTACATATTTTACGATAGTCTCCCAAAAATGCAGAATTGCTATATATGTTTAGAAAATTATTTGCAGGCTTTATGCAATCAGTTTTCCGAGTTCTATATCATCAAATTGCACATTATTCATCCAAATATTGGTCCTACATCATTTTATCAGACTCAAAAATTACATTTTCACATAGTCCACTTGGTAAAATTGTGTTTTCTCTTAACACACCTTTGATTCATCATTTCTTCTGATTGATTCTTTCTCGATTCAATTGATCTATTCAAGAGATATATCAGTCTGCAGAGGGAATTTATTCTTTTTCCTTTGATTTTGTTCCTGACAAGACATGATCACACTTAAAATCAATCAAATTCTTGCTCAAAAATCATCAAAACAACTTCATCATCAAAATACTAGGGGCATCGTAGTTTCCTTTGATCAAGTTGGGACTGTTGGATAGAAGGCTTCAGCGCTAACAAGATGGATATCTATGTATGCATATTCTCATATCTTTATTAATCTCGTAGAAGCTTTTTACTGACCTTCATTTGATCAAATTTCTAGTCATTATTATCAATTCTCGCTCGATCAAGTTCAGAATTGATACCTCAGAGCTCCTAGTAGCTTCATATTGACCTTTGTTCGATCAAGTTTGGAGTGAGTATTATCAATTCTCGTTCAATCAAGTTTAGAATTGGTATCTTTAGATATTTTTTTTATTGACATGTGTTTGATCAAGTACAAAGTCAATACTATTAGTCTTATTTCAATAAAGTACAAAACTGATCTCATCAGACATTTCATTCAGTCAAGTGCGGAAGTCTCAAACTTTCTGAAGTCAACATCAAACATTCTTTGAATCAATGCGCTGCTCGCGCATCAATTCAAAGAGGATAAAATTTAACCACCCTAATTTGGTTTGCTCTGACCAAAGACCCTATTTTCCGTAAGTGTGATCATACCCCTAATTATGGTAGAGAATTACTTAACTAATTAGCATAATTCATTTAAATCAATTTAATCTACTAAAATCAAAGTGAATTCATCACTAACTCACATTAATTACATTGGCCTATTTAATTAAATCCAAATAATTAAATACATGGCTAAGGTAATTAATTAAAAGGAATTAAATAAATCTCCTAATTACAACTCCTCACTTGCAAAATGGAAGTCAATCCATTAGCTAATGAGATTTAAGTCACTTGGATCACCTCACATGGATCACCAAAGATTCAATCTCCATCTCTCTTAACAAATCAATCTTGACCTCTCATTCTTCCAATTCTTCTATAAAACGAATGAATTTTGAGCTCAATGGGCCCTTAATCTTTATAATTTTAATTTAATCTTATGCTTCTCTCCTTTCTAACAATCTAAGTACATTTATAGTTCATATTTTCATAGTAATTACATAATTTCTCTTTGGTGCACTAAAATGAACTTTACTTGAGCATTTAGCTTGCATTCTCTCTACATCTTCCATTCTAAGCATGAATGTGTCACTGATTTATGCATAATCTGAGGGAAAATTATAGCATTTATCAAACTCTTCTTAGATAGGAATAAATATGTCATTTTTAGTAATTTCTATGTGCTTTTCCTTTGTTATTTCATGGTTTTATCACTAATAAAATGACATATTAAAGTGGTGTATTGCAGCTTGCAGGTTCACAAAACACACACACAACAATAAGATCAATTATGATCTACCTCACTAGAGGATTTCCAACCTAAATAAAGAAGTTACCCTATTAAAGGATTTACAAATAAGAACGTTTTAAAGTTCACCTGGTTAAGGGATTTAACATGCTATAACTATTAGGGAACAACAAAATATGTTGATCTATAGAATGGCAGTGATTTACTCTCAGATCCTTTATGTTCCTTTTCATCCTGACCTTGTACTGATCTCTTCTCCTTCAATTCATGATCACCCAACATGAAAATATGATTGAAACCCTAAATCAAATGATTTAGTGCTCCTTATATAGAATCGTCATTAGGTCACACAAGACCTAGAAATTTCCACCATAGTCGGCTCAAAAGATTAACCAACCTCCTCAAAATCATCATAAAAAACATCCAATATGTCATCCTAAAATATATTACAAATATTTAGAACTAATAAGTCAGCCTCATATCCACTCCCTTAATTAAAATCATATGAAACTCTGATTGGTGACCAAATAGGTAAATTGTCTTCTCATTCAAAATGTAATTTATACAAAACTTTGTATAAACTATTGTGATTGGGATCATGGATTCCACTTACCATATATAAACTGTATCTATGATCACAACACCTGAATATTTCCTCAACTCAACTACTACCACATTCTATGTCTTATATTGTTCCTCCTGAACACTAGTCAACATAAATAGTTGATATTCTCTTTACCGATAATGAACAGTTGTTACCGGTCACTTCAATTATGATTATTGAATACATTTCCATCAATGAAAACTAGTTATGTATTGACTCATGACCGCTCTTCATATCTCCTCCAAAACTACCATAATGCCAACAATCTCCCCCTTTGGCATTGATGGAAAAAATTTATGATTTGCATAACTCTGTAAGTATGATTTGCACTGTAATACTCACTCTCCCTTTCTCTTTCTCTTTCTCTTTCTCTTTCTCTTTCTCTTTCTCTTTCTCTTTCTCTTTCTCTTTCTCTTTCTCACTCTACTCTTTCTCACTCTACTCTTTCTCCCCCTTTTTGTCAACAATGACAAAGAATCACACATGAAAATTACATCTTGTCAAGGACATCCTTGAAGTTTGTGTTTGAAGTTTCCTATGACTTCTACCATTGACCCTTTTAAGAGCTCCATAGACAAAATTTTCCCATGTATTCTCGATGCTAATCCTTCCATATCACTCAAAGTACTCATCGTTTGTAGACTTAGTGTGTTTTTTGCATTTCTCACATATTGTTGCATAAGGTCTATAGTGGGTAAAGAATAGGTCTCAATCTTCATTAGTGTAAAAATCCTTTTATCATTTCTAGTTTGGAACTACCTCACTATGTGAGTAATCAGTTTGTGATGTGGGAGCATTTTGGGTTTATGAGAAATCTTGCATTTTGTTATGTTTTATTGCAGTTTTCTTTTCCAGTTGGCAGAGTTTAGTTGTGGTCACGATCTTGTGTGAGTTATTGTTTGTGCTCATATTTTTCTATTCTAAAACATTCCTGGATCATTATCCTATGATCACATCTCCTTATGTTGATCACACTTCAAGATTTCTTTCTCCTTCTGGTCATGGGTAACATGTTCATGATTAGCGAGGACCTATCTAGAGATTTGTGTTGTGCTCAAGATTCTTGGATTATAAGACATTGCAATCTTAGCTCATGGTTCTTTATTCCTTGTGCGATTGTTCTCTATGATCCCTCTTGTTTATATTACCGTTTGTGGATTGCTGGTATATTTTGGTGAGGACCTATATTTGTATTACGTTTCCTTCTTGGGGAATGTAACTTTTGGTTGATCTGTTGTGTAATTCTCTTTATATCGAGTTAGTAGATTGTGCAAAAGTAGAGAGGAAGAAAGTAAGAAGGATAGGAGTAATAAATTAGAATCTTAGCACAATATTTAGAACATATTTTATGATTGTAACTAGCCATAACTGGGAAGGCCTTACAACCGAGCATGTACTTGGTTATTTGATGAATATTTCTTTTGATTTTGTATTCTCTCTAGATATTTTTTATTTTTTACTTATTCTCTCTATAATTTGAAGTTGGTAATGAAGTCATGAATCATTTGAAGAAAGGCATATTTCATGTTGGTACTTATAGTAAGCTGAAGATGAAAATTTTTGGACCTTGTAAGATACTGAAGAAATTTGACAATGGAAATTCTTATGAGGTTGATTTACCAATTGACATGGACATATCTTCTATATTATTTTTTGTCAATTTTTATTAGTATAATAAGTTAGATTATGAATTGGACATAAATAAAGAGTATGCTATGAAGCAGGAAGAAGTTATTGAAGATATCTTGGATAAGGGTGGTCCCACAATAGTGTGTCCCACTTTTTGAGCATCCTGATTTTTGCTGAAATTGCACATTTTTAAAAAAATATGTTTATTTAAGCATTGAGAGGTCCCATTTGAAGGAGTAAATTCAAAATGGCTAGATAAAAGCCTCTTGGATCAAAATCCCTTTGGTATAATCCCTCTACTCCTCACTCACACCTATAATCGAGTCTCCTTTGAACCCATCAAAATGCTGACAAAAAATCACTTTAACATTAAATTTTTGTTGGATAAAATAAATTTATTTGAAAAACCCAAATATAGGATGATAGTACTATGAGAAAGCTTTCCAATTATTATGAGTTATATATATATTGAGTTTATTAAGACTTTTCTTTTTAAGTTTTACTAAACATAGGTTGTCTGACCATTTAGCGACTTCTCTATTTGACGCTTCTGGAAAAAAAGTAAATTAGGGGAAAAAAATTATGAAAAATATGTAGGATATAGGTTCTTATGTTAGCTTTCTATCAAAAAAAGAATAAATTAATTTTGATATATAGAGATAGAGTTAGAGCGATCAAAGTGAACCTATGTCCAAATTATAATTAATGTCACTTCATAACTCAATAAAATATTAAATATTCAACCAAATTGAATGAAACCAAATTTATTCCCTATATATTTGTGTTACAAACCTAAATTCAAAATAATTACATTCTTATCAGTTTTTTAAAAAAAGTTATGTTGATCAAAGTGAGTGTCACTCCTGAAAAATCCTTATTTTTCACAAAAATAATTTTTGAAGGAGAAGGGAAAATGGATACAAATAAATTCCATTTTAAAAATATATATATATATATTTATAAACTAGAAACAAAATTAGAAAAGTCACTAGTTTACATCATCTTCAAATTCTTAATGGTTTAATGACAATTGATGTTCGAAAGTGAAGTTTTTTTTCAGAATGTTCATTTCAATGTCAAAGTTGGCCAAAAAGTGGGACACATTTTTGTGGGATCACCCATAAGAGAGTTGGGAAAAGTACAAGAGGAAAGGATTACATGGAGTATTTAGTGAAGTGGAAGGATAGACCAGTTGAAGATTCTACATGGATTTCTCAGTCTGAGATGGATCTAATTATTTCTTCTCAGGTAGCACATCAGTTTTGATTTAGGAGTATCAGTTTTATTTACCTTGGGTGTCTGATGCAGGAGCATCTTGAGTTTTTGAACTATCTTGCATTCTGTTCTTTTTTGTAGTAGTTTTCTTTTCTAGTTGGCAGAATTTATTTGTGGTCATGATCTCATTCGAGTTAGTAGTTGTGCTCATAGTTTCCAATTCTAGAACTTTTATAGATCATTCTCTTATAATCAAATATCCTTATGTTGACTATGCTTCAAAATTTCCTTCTCTTTCTGGTCATGGGTAACATGTTCATGATTAGTGAGGACCTATCTAGATATTTGTGTTGCACTCAAGATTATTGTATTTTTAGTCATTGTGATCTTAGATCATGGTTCTATATTCCTTGGGGGATTGTTCCCTATGATCGCTCTTATTTATTTTACCATTCATGGATCGTTGATGTGTTTTGGTTAGGACCTATATTTGTATTATGTTTCCTTCTTTGGAAATGTATATTTTGGCTGACGTGTTGCATACTTATCTATATGTTGAGTTATTAGATTGTGTAGAGAGAGAGAGAGAGAGAGGTAATCAATTATAAGCTTAGTATGAATATTTAGAGCATATTTTTTGATTGTAACTGGCCATTACCAGGAAGGCCTTACAACCCAAAATTTACTTGGTTATTTGATGAATGTGTCTCTAGATTTTGCATTCTCTCTAGATTTTTTTTATTATTAGTTGCAAGGTTGGGCATCTCCATTGGGGACTTTCCCTCTTTGGAACTGCATCATAAATTCAGTTAGTCTGGATGGTTGAAGATCTTCAAGGAAGACGAGTCTCTAAGGATGCCAAGAAAAATGCTAAAAATGCCCTAAAGGCTAAAGATGACTCATGATACTCATAAAAATCAGCAACATTGAATAGAGGAGATATGTCCATGTCAACTGGTAAATCAACCTCATAAGCATTGCCACTATCAAATTTCTCCAGTATATTACAAGGTCCAAACTTATTCATCTTTAGTGTACTATATGTACCAATAGGAAATTTTCCTTTCTTCAAATGAATCATGACTTCATTACCAACCTAAAATTATTTATGTCACCTAGACTTATCAGGAGTACCCTTGTATTTTTAATTACTATGTTCCAAATTAAGTTTCACTTGATCATGGAAAGTCTTCATGTATTCAACATAACACTCTGCTTCAACACTTCTCTTCTCTCCTAAACCAAGATCATTCAAGTCTAATATTCCTTTAGGATGCATACCTATGACAACTTCAAATGGTGTTTTCCCTATACTCATATTCACAGAATTATTATATGCAAACTCTTCTTGTGCTAAAACTAAATCCCAATTTCCAAAATTATCATCAACTAAACATCTTAAAAAATTACCCAAGCTCATGTTTACAACTTCAGTTTTTCCATCTATCTGAGACTAAAATGTAGAACTAAACTTCAAATCAGTACCCATTTTCTTCAAAAGTGTCTTCCATAAATAAGACACAAACTTACTATCTCGGTCAGAAATAATACTCAAGTAGGTAACTCATGCAATCTCACAATCTCTTTGAAAAATATGTCAGCTACATGAACAACATCTAATTTCTTCTTATAAGGAATGAAATTTGATATTTTAGATAATATATCCACCACAACAAATATATAATCATTACCTCTTTGAGTCTTAGGAAAGCCAAGGAAAAAATCCATGCTAATATATTCCTAAGGTCTATCAGGAACAGGTAATGGTGTATACAATCCATTATTCTAACTTACTCCCTTAGCTACTTGAAAAACTCTGCAACTCTTCACAAATTTATAAACATCCTTATACATCTGAGGCCAAACATATTTCTCCTAAAGAAAACTCAAAGTCTTATCAATACCAAAGTGTCCTGTGATTCCATCACTATGTTTCTGCTTGACAAGATTAATCCTTATTGATCCTCTTGGTATACATAACTGAGTTCTATTAAACAACATTCCTTCCTAAATGAAATAATCAATCCACTTACTCTGTTGATCAGTATTAGGTTCTTTACATGCTTTCCAAGTTTTGCAAAATGAATATTAGTCTTATACATTTTCTTCAATTCATAAAATCCAAGATCTTCCACTCTCATCTCTGTCAAAAAATTCCTTCTTCTTCTCAAAGAATCTGCAACCCTCTTTGAAAAACCACTTCTATTATTAAACACAAAAGTAAAGTTCTATAAGTATTCAACTCATTTCATATGCCTCTGATTTAGCTTATTCTCAATACCCAAGTACTACAAAGATTTATGATCTGTATATAACACAAATTCCTTAGGAAACAAGTAATGTATCCATTTATTCAAGGATTTAACAATAGCATAAAATTCCTGATCATACACTAAATATTTCTTCTTAGCATCATTCAAATTTCTCATTGTAAAGAGAAATAGGTTTACCTTCTTGACTTACTGCTCCAACTGCACTTCCACTTGCATCACAATCAACTTGAAATACTTTACTAAACTCAGGTAAGGCCAAGCTTCAATTTTGTGAAACTTGTATTAGCTCCATGTGTCCAAATGAAGTCCTTCTTATCACCTCTCATTGTCTTTGTCATCGCATCACAAATAGAACTAAAATTCCTTATGAACTTTCTATAAAAAATTGCTAACCCATTAAAATATATTACTTCACTAGAATTCTCAAGTGTAGGTCCTTCGACTATTTCATTCACTTTCTCATGGTCCATCTTCAATCAATCAACTCAAATCACAAATCCCAAATATGCTACCTCCTCTTTCTTGAATGAACACTTCTTAAGGTTAATTAGAAACTTTTCTTCATTCAATCTCTACAAGACTTGTCTTATATGTGTTAAATGATCTTATTTACTCTTACTAAACATCATAATAATACCAAGGTAAAAAATCACAAACTTACCCAATAATTTCTTCATAACTTCATTCATCAACCTCATAAAAGTACTAGGTGCATTAGTAAAACCAAAGGTCATAACCAACCATTCATACAAACCTTCTTTTGTCTTGAAAGTAGTCTTCCATTCATCGCCTTCTCTAACTATAATATGATGATCTAACCACTCTTCAAATCAATCTTGGTAAATTACCTTGCTCCACTCAAACAATCCATGATATCATCAATCCTAGGAAATGGAAATCTATATTTTAATGTGATATTGTTTATATCTCTTGAATATGTACATATTCTCCATTTTCCAATCTTCTTAGGTGCGGGCACTACAGGTACTACACAAGGAATAAAGATTTCTGATCAATCCCTTCTACAACAATTAATGAACCTGTATATTCAACTCTTCTTTCTCTACAGGTGTCCATCTGGGTGGTGCTTTATTAGGAAAACTTTCTCCTAGTATCAAATCCCTACAATGACTGATGCTTCTAATAGGAGGTAACCCATCAAGTATATTATCTGACATGATGTTTTTAAACTCTATCAGCAACCCTTCAACTTCCATAGGTGTCTTAGTCTCCATAATCAATGAGCTAGGAATAAAAGCATAACATACATCATCTCTCTTTAGATCCTTGACAAATTTATTTCATTCCATCAAACAAACCCTTACAGAAGTATAACTTTCACTCTTAGGTTCTTCCATCAGGGATAACAATCCTTGTTTCTTTCCATTAGCAATAGTAGTATACCTATTAAATCTTCCATCATGTATAGCTTTCCTATCATACTTCCATGGTCTACCCAACAATATATGAAAATAATCCATAGGAGTAATATTACAAATAACTTCATCATGATAATCTCAAATATTAAATTTTACAAGACATTGTTCACTTGCCAGTAACTTATGATCATCTCTAATGCAATAAATATGATAGGGATTAGGGTGTTTCATCCTTGGTAAATTATTCTTAGTGACCAACTCCTCTGATGCTAAATTATCTGAACTCCCATTGTCAATGATTATCTTGCAACATTTCCCATCAATCCTACATCTTGTCTTGAATAAACCCTTTCTCAAAGGTTCCTTGTAGCTTCTTCACTCCAAAAATTTATTTTGATCATCAAGTTCTCTCCATCTTCTATTTTTTTCATTGAGTCTTCCTGTACCAAGGCATTTCTGCTACTACTAACAATTTTCTTACATTCAAATGCTCTATTTCCTTCTTCGCCACATTTAAAACAAATTCCTTTAAACCAATTCTTTTCTTCTCTCTTGCAATCATCATTCCTACTTGAATAACTTCCTATACCCCTGTATGAACTCTCTCCTTTCCATTTTGTCTTTGCCTTGATCTACCTTGTTTTTCTTGGATATACCACTTTCCCCATAATATTTTCCTCTACCTCTAGGGAATCTACCACCTATACCTCTCTTCCTTTGCTCATGTCTCTTGTTCAACTTCTCATCATCCTTTAGCAAAAATTGATAGGAATATTCAATGATATTCATCTTTACCAAACTTATCTCATCTTGTATAGAAGTCCTTAATCCATTCAGGTATCTAGAAATTATTTCAACCTCATCATCCATATGTCTATATATGATATCCAATTTGTATAATCCCTCTATATATTCTTTCAAGGTAGTATCCCTTTGCTCAAAATTTTGAATTCTCCTTATCAAACTAATTTGGTAATCTCCAGGGAAGAATTTTCCTTTCAACTTGTTAATAATATTATCCCATGCTTTAACCTTATCTTTACCTCTTTTCTATCTATCAATTTGCACATGTTCCCACCACAAGCAGGCATGACCTCTCAATTTTGTGCCAACAATATTCACCTTCTTATTAGTAGGAGTGCCTTCGTATTCAAAGTACTTTTCAATCTAAGAGATCCAATCCATCAATGTATCTAAATCCAATTTTCCATCATATTCAGGAGTACTAAAGTGTGGCTTAACATTCACACTAGTCAAAGCTCTCAGAAATATTTCTTCACGCTGATCTAGGATAGGTTCTTTCTCTTCTCCTTCTTCTTCTACCTCTATTTAATCTTCCCTAACATCTTCAATAGGTATTCCTATTCTTTCGATTGTTTCAACAACTTCTAACCTAACAACAATATTCCTTAGCATATCCATTACTACATGATCTATGTCTCTCCTTCCATGAACCATCTTTTCCACCATCTATAATTGTAGGTCAGATCCACAAATTTTCCACCCTACAACCAAATAAACTAGGGTCTGCAACAAGAAAACCTGACTTTGATACCACCTGACGTAATGTGGAGGTGGGAAAGTCCCCAATGGAAATTCCCAACCTCACAACTAATAATAAAAAAAATCCAGAGAGAATGCAAAATCCAGAGATATATTCATCAAATAACCAAGTACATGTGGGGTTGTAAGGCCTTCTCAGTTATGGCCAGTTACAATGAGAAAATATGTTCTAAATATTCATGCTAAGCTTCTAATTTATTACCCCTAGCTCTCTCTCTCTCTCTCTCTCTACTTCTACAAAATCTACTGATTTAATATATACAGAATTACACAACAAGTTGGCCAAAAGTTACATTTCCAAAGAAGGAAATGTAATAAAAATATAGGTCCTAAACAAAATACATCAATGATCCATGAATGATAAAATTAACAAGAGTGATCATAGGGAACAATCCCCCAAGGAATATAGAGAGGGGAGTTAAGATCGTAACAACTAAAAATCCAAGAATCTCGAGTGCAACACAAATCTCTAGATAGGTCCTCGCTAATCATGAACAAATTACCCATGACCAGAAAGAGAAGGAGATTTTGAAGCGTAATCAACATAAGGATATGTGAACATAAGAGAATTATCCATAAACATTCTAGAGTAGGAAACTATGAGTGAAAACACTAATTCAAATGACATTGTGACCAGTCACCATAACTAAATTCTGCCAATTGGAAAAGAAAATTACTACGAAAAAGAACAGAATGAAAGATAGCTGAAAAACCTAGGATGCTCTTACATCACTTTCAAGTTTTATTTTCAATTTTTCACTTCGCTTTTGAGTCCACTATTTTTATCCATTAAATCTTTAAGCACTTCCTCATATTCTCTAGAAAAACTACCTTCTGACAGTTTTTTAATGTAGTCTTGACTTTCACTCAATTGCTCAGAAAGATCTCTTCTTTTAGCAAGGGAATGCCTCATCTTTTCCTTTAGTTCATCGATAAATTTTCTTGCATCCTCAAGTTGATTTTCATACTTGTATATATTCATGTTGAATTTATAGGGATCTTTTCCTTAAGTGGTTAAGCTTAATATTAAGAGGACCAATGCTCTAATACCAATTGTTTGAAATCTTAGGCACTGAGAGGGGGGTGAATAAGTACAATTAGGTAATGAATAAAGTCAACTAGTGATATAAATAACTACACTATTAAATTCCAAGAAAAAAAGTATATAACTGAAGTAAACAATATAAATCATCCATAATCTCAAAACACATAACACAAATATTCAATCATGGAAACCCTTCTAAGAGGGAGAAAACCATGGTGGGGATGAAACCCACAAGCCCAATACTACAGTAAATGAGTTTATCATGTTAGGAGCTACAAGTACCCTTTCTGAGGGTTCACCCTATTAGGAGTGATTAGTACACTATTAGGAGTACAATAAGATCAATTATGATCTACCTCGCTAAAGGATTTCATACCTCAACAAACAAGTTACCCTGTTAAAAGATTTATAGATAAGAATTTGTTAAATTTCACCCAGTTAGGAGATTTAACCTACTGAAATTGTTAGGGAACAACAAGATATGTTGGTGTTTAGAATAACACTAATTTCCTATCAGATCCTTTGACTTTCTGCTCCTTTTCTTCCTACCATTGTACTGATCTCCACTTCTTCAATTTGTGATCGACCAACATGAAAATACGATCACAACCCCAAATCAAATTATTTAGTGCTCCTTATATAGAACTTTCATTAGGTCACACAAGACCTATGACTTTCCACCATAGTCAGCTCAAAATATTAGCCAACTTCCTCAAAATTAGCATCAACAACATCTAGTATGTCATCCTCAAACATATTATTAATATTTAAAACTGATATGTTAGCCTAAGATCCATATCCTTAACCAAAATAATATGAAACTCTAATCAGTGACCAAATAGGTAAACTTTATTCTCATTCAAAACATAATTCATTCAAAACATGGTATAAACCGTTGCGATTGGAATCATGGATTCCACTTACCATATAAAAATTATATCTATGATCACAACATCTGAATCTTTCCTTAACTTGACTGCTACCACATTTTGTGTCTGATACTATTCCTCCTGAACACTAGTCAACATACATAGTTGATCTTCCCTTTACCGATTATGAACATTTCTTACTGGTCTTTTCAATTATGATATTTGAATACATTGCCATCACTGAAAACCAGTTATGTATCAAATCATTAGTACTCTTCATATTTCCTCCAAAACTACCATAATGCCAACAAAACCTCATCTCACAATCTCCCCAACATTTCATTCTCAATCATATGTGTGTGCAAAAGAAAATTTAGACATGCTATAAGATTCATATCTTAACCATTTGTAAGTAAATCTTTCTCTACTCTTGTCATTTTGATGATTTATTTTTTGTCATGTTCTCTTACATTTGTTGTCCTTTTAATAAGATAAATATACTGAAAATCACAAAGGATGTGAACATTTTGGTACAACTCTTAGAGTTATGTTCATTCTCTACAATAGAACATACAATTAGCGCCTAAAATCTAACGCCAAATTTTAGTGCATTTTTGTGTTTTAAATGAGCAATTCTGCTGACATAAAATTTGACACTAAGCTACATCCTATATTCAACATCATTTTTTGCACCGTCTTTTTTGTCATATGTTGTGCCAGATTTTGCACCGAAAAAATTTGCTCCCTATTTTGCTTCTAGTATGGTGTCAAAAAAACCTTCTTTTTTTTCCAAATTGATGTCTGGTTTTGCTTCCATTATGACATCCTTGTTTTCCTCTAGTTTTGCTTCCATTATGGGTTCCTTTGTTGCTTCTAGTTTTTCTTATGATTTTTCTTCTTGTGTTTCTTCTAGGTGTACTTCTGATTTTGCTTCTAGGTTTTCTTCTGATTTTCCTTCCATTTTTAATTCCAATTTTGTTTCGAGTTTTGCTTCTGGTTTTGTTTCTGATATAACGTCACTTGTTGCATCTAGATTTTCTTCAATTTTTGCATGTTTTATTTCTTCTACTATGACTTCAATTATTGCATCTTTTTTTGCTTCTAAAATTTCTTCCATTATTACTTTTTTGTTTACTACATGAATTTCTTCCTAGATAATGTCAAGTTTTCTTCCAAGATTGCTTCTAGTTTTCTTCTAGTTTGGCTTATATTGTTTCTTCATTTTTGGCTTCTAAAAATTCTTCTTATTTTGCATCCATTTATTAATTTAATATATTTTATTTTAATTAATTTAGTTATATATTTAGTGATATTAGAGAATGATAGAATCGAACCACCATCCTCCTGCTTGTAAAGAAGGTGCTCTTCCATTCAGCTAGTACCGTTTAAAGAACAAGATAGAAAAGCATCAAAGTTCCAGCGAATAATATAATTCATTTAGAGTTAAGATTAGGTGAAACTAGGGCCTAACAAGCATTATCGATAAGGCTTTTGGTTTTTTCGTATACATTTGTCTACAACACATTCAATCAAAACCCCAATATAATAAAATATAAAGACTTTGCTAAACATTTTTATTAATGTTTTCCCAAATTTGATTTGGAAAGAATAAATCACTACCCCTATGAACAAAGGCCTCTCACTACAAAAAAACACAATCTATTGTATAGAGAAGAAATGTATGATTTCATACAACTATAGGAAAGAAGGTGTAATATTATTGTATATTAACGAAATACAACTATAATTTATAAAATGAAATTGTACAACTATTTAATGATTCCATAAAATAGTATAATAAGAGCGTAATGACAACATACATTTCTTACTCTTTTTGTCAAAGGAAAATTGTGTGACTGCATGGAACTATCGTAAGAAAATTCACAGTTATTGAATGACAACATACAATTATGAGATGAAAACATATCCCTCAACATAAAGTTATACTTTCATTAATGATAAATTCTGTGATTCCATACAAGTGTACTAGATAAGCAATTATTCAATGAGTATGATGAGAGAAACTATGACTGCATATAGTATATGCTAAATGAGAATATATAGTTGTAAGAAGATTTTTTTTGTTGTTGAAGTCATATTTTATTTCATATCCTTTAGGTCTCTTCTCACAATGAAACCATTGAACAATGAAATCAAAAATTTTAAATTTCTATATTTTATTGATGTTATACTTAAATCAATGTGTTGCATTGAATATAAAATTTCAGATACCATAGGAATGTCTAGACTCTAAACTTCAAATTTTGATGTCATGTTTGGATACAATTGAATATATTCCTTGAAACGTTGTGAAACATAATATAAATCACTGAAATATACTATTATTAACATGTTGTATCTCTAAAATTTGAACTCACAGTTCCATACTGTACAAATTTGACATCAAAAAATATATGAGGCTTCTTTTAACAATATCTTACTTGTAAACCCCAAGAAACAACACATGACGAGCAAGTACAAAAATTTTAAACACAAAAATAGTAATCCTTGAAGCACTATACAGTTCTCAAAAATGTCAAATTAGAGTTTAGAAATTTAGGAATTTAGCATCAATTTTTTTTAAGAACGACATTAATTATGGTAATCCTTGTAGAAAGCACTACAAACAAGTTGTGCACATAAAATCTGAATTGGAGTTGCACACCTCCCAAAATTAGTATAAAAATTTTTTCACTTGTTTTTAATAGCATAGGGGAAAAAAATAATGGTAGCAAAATTAATTTTTATCATTGTAATACATAAATTTTCAATATCAACATATCTGAACTTCAACCAACTAACCCAAACCTTTACCATGTTTCCTAGACAGACGTTTGGAAAGAATTCAAACCATAAAAAGAATGTCTCCTATCAATTAATACCTAAACCTAAATCTAGGATTCTAATTGCATAAAATTTTCATCAAACTTTATTAAATCTGGTTTTACAATCTCAATAGTTTTTGAATCATATAGTCTACCAACGTAGATTTCATAATCTCAATAGCATACCACTGTTACTATGTCATTTTCCTAAAATTAGAAACTAAGGTTTCACATTTCACAATTCAAGCATTAAAAAATTTAGAGAATTATTTTAAATAATAGCAACCCATACAATCATCTTATATATCCAAAATATGAATATATCTCCCAAAATTTACATATCAAATATGTTAAGCATGTGCCAAACAAATATTTTATCATAAAAAGAGTAATTGCTAAAGTATTGAAATCTGTCAGACTAGTATCCAAAGTTAAATCATTCCTCAAAAGAGCACTAGGTTCTTATACACGTGTTAAATTTTTGTATTGAATGGATTTTTATTTTTTGACCAAACTAGAGAAATTTAACCTTGGCAATCAAAATTAAATCATTGTAGGCACCTTTAATTCAACTGTACAAGCTTAAAAGAAAAACTTTAATCATTAGCATAATGATGTATAAATTAGTAAGACAACAATGCATTTTAGTTATGGACAACAATTATTGCTATGAGAAAGGCAAATTTCTCTAATGAGACAAAGGATCCACAACTGAAACATGAAGGAGCATAAAACCATTAACGGAGGAAGTGATTTTTCATGACAAAAAATAAATTGCTTTCAAGGAAAGAAGGTAGAGTTGCATGTATATTGTCACCCCATTCTGTATTGATATTCTCACTATTTTATAGAATAAAATCCCTTTCTATTTTGAAACATATTAGGAGTTGTAACAGAGATATTTGTTTTTTATTGTGATAATTTTCAATATGTAAAGGCATCTACTATCCTAAAAGGATAATCCATTGTTTTTATATTCTTAGAGGGATGTCATTTTTCATGCAAAGTTACATTGTTTAGAATAGAGATTTAGACTATTCGTGAAAGGTTTCCATAGTTCTTCGAAGGCTGATAATTATTAGCCACTATTTTTCAGATTTCAATGGGCATTTTTTATGAATAGAGGCCTTTGAATTAATATATAAAAAGATTAAACAATTCACAAAAAAGACCGAGGGATAAAAATCACCCCGCGAAGAGTCACTTGACATCACCCCGGAATCATACAACTATTCACCAAAAAATCTTATAAAGAAATCCCTCAAGCTACGAGAGAAGTAGAAAAAGAGGGAGGAGGATCTTTATCATTAGGATTACCCCAAAAATTAGGCCCAGGGGTCTGGTTGGGAAGCAACCACCCATCATCTATATCCTTTTCTTCATTCTCCATTTCTCCTTCCTCCTACCTGGGAGAGATAGCAAGAGCCAAGCCAGGGATTTTATCAGAAGTGGCAAAAGGCCACACAAGAACATTGGTCATTGGTCGAGAAGTAGTATAAACAAGTAGAAGAGGCTATCTAGCAGCCGATGCCCTCCCAGTAGGAGGAGAGGCAGAGTGGTGGTGCCAAGAGTGTGGTGTTCTGGAGTGCTTGGACAAGTAACTCCAGCTATGATGTTGGCCCCGGGGTGGCATGTGGTCAACTGAGATGGAATCATATGGCACCTGAGCCATAGTACAATGGGCATTACCCCAATTTTGCAGCAACTATTGCAAGTGGGAAAACTCAAGGGCCACCTTGTCAGCTTGTACTTGAATCTGTATCATGACATTATTACATAAATGTGCCTTAGCATAAAGAGAAATATTGACATCCAGAAAGCTATGAGTAAAAATAACAACATTACAATCTTTCCATAGGGAAAACAAAATCTCCATCCTGAAAGCATGCCAAATCTGGGTATACTGGGAAGTCAATCTGGGTGAATCTCCAAGGATATCCATATGCCAAGAGAAAGGCTTAGGCTAGAATGACATAAAAAGTCTATGAATCTATCTCCAATAGTTTTGGGCCTGAGGATAGAACCAAAAAATATGTATAATGGTTTCAGAATGCCCATAAAATGGTCATTTGGGATGAGGTACACACAAGTTTTAGAGCTGAGATCCCAAAGGAAAACCATGATAAAGTAGACACCAAGGAAAAATGAGAAATTTTGGGTTCAGTAATAGCATCCCAAATAGTGTGGAAATGCTAGCTCTAGGTCTTCTGGGAAGAAGAAAGATGGCAATGATTATTGAGAGAATCAATCATAGGAAAATGAGGCACAAGCCAAGACTACCCAAGCTTGGGTTTGTAGTTGGTAAATGGCATATCAAGATACCATTTCCAATCTTTCCACCAAGTTTTAACTAACTGAATTCCAAGTTTGTGTAGGAGATGTGGTGGAATACCAGAGACAAGCAAGTCAAAATTTTGAGGATCTAGATGAGTGAGCCGAAACTGAACCCAGAGATCATCCCAAGAGAGGAGACTCATGGTGTCTCTAGAAAACAAATCCTTGGATGTTTGAATGCCACATTTTTGAAAATGAAGAGCACTTATCCCCTGGATTTTGGACAGAGGAAGCCCTTGTTGAAAAAAAAGAGGGGACCATAAAATGTTTTGTTGATTGAAAGAAATCTCATCGCAGAAGCCATTGCCAACCCAGAAAATCCAAGGCTTGACAGCTTCTTAGGCTCTCCAAATAATTTTGACAACAAAAGTACCTTGGATTTGAATAGGGTGCTTCATAACCAGAAGGGTTTGAAACCCAATCCCCTTCCAATCTGGTTTGTTCAAGGGGTACCAAGAATAAATGCAACGTCAAAGAAGAATTTTCCAGGCCTCATCGCCTATGAGACATCGCACAATCCATTTCGCACAAATGGCCAGGCCTTGTTTCTGAATGTCAAGTAAGCCAAGCCCACTAGAGGCCTTAGGAGACAACAAAAATCCCAGGCAAATCTGTGAAATCCATGTTGATCAGCGCCAGAGGCCCAAATAAAATCCCTTAGCAATTTATTGAGCTTCTTATAGGAGGATTTTGAAGGAGCCAAACAAGAAGAGTAGTAGACATGTGTAGCAGCCAAGACCTTGGAGAAGATCTGAAACTTCCCAGTGAGAGAGAGTTGCTTGGTAATCCAATAGGTAAGCTTCTTCACAATTTTAGCTAACACAACATTCCATAATTTAGTAGAAGAGGATTGGAAAGCAAAAGGAATACCAAGGAAACAAAAAATTTCCCAATGTTGAATCCTAGACCATCCAAACTGAGAAAACCAGGGAGGATCAGGAAGGGAAGACTGTCTATAACACAAGGTTTTATGCCACTATATAGCTAAACCAGATGCCAAGCAAAAAGTGTCTAAACACTACAAGGCTGCCTTGATATTTTATTCATCCTCTTCAAGAGTGAGAAAGGAATCATCGACAAAATAGCCATTGACCAATTGTTGGGTTGAATCAGGTAAATAAATCCCATGAACATGGCCCAAAGAAATGGAATGAGCTAACGAATATCCAAATCCTTCAGCTGCTAGAACATACAAGGAAGGAGCTAAAGGACAACCTTGTTGAATGGATCTGAAGAGCCAAAAGGTAGAAGATT
The DNA here is from genome assembly GCA_018584345.1 of Thuja plicata. Classification (NCBI taxonomy): domain Eukaryota; kingdom Viridiplantae; phylum Streptophyta; class Pinopsida; order Cupressales; family Cupressaceae; genus Thuja; species Thuja plicata. Next base: position 2,724,818 of record MU225021.1, on the reverse strand, counting down.
GTCTTCCATTAATGGTGATGCATCAATGGGTATTTTTGGAAGAGATATGCCTATTTTTAATATTTTATTATCCTTGAGGGATCATGATTGTTTCATGTTTCTATGAGGATATTCATTATTTTTAGGATGTGTGACTGATACTCAAGGGCCAATGGTTGTTTAGAATAATACAATGATGTGTGTTTGGTTGATAAAGTGTTCTCAAGAAGACAAATACATTGTCATAGAAACAATGATATACAAATTCCAGATGAAGCTTGTGCCAAATAATAGTCAAGGATTGTCAAAAGAAAGATAAAATACATTTTCATTAGAAGAGTGAGGAGCACTATCAAAAGAGACAAATATTAATACTTCATTATGTTAATACTTGGTTTGATAATGTTAGGCATGTCTTGGATGTACTCCATATCATTCTCCCAAGGTGGCCACTAAATGAGATATAGTGAAAATGAAAATTTCTTGCTTAAGGTCACCAACTAAATATGTTTGGGATAGTGTGACTGAAATATGCATGAACCAAAGGTTACTACAAAAATAGTTTTAGAATTTATATTGTTGATGATAATATTTTTAGACTTGAGATTTATCACAACTGCGGGTCCTTATAATATATTGATGAATTTCAATTTTACAAATGGCCAGACCAAAAAGTTTCTTTCAAAAATCAAGAACTTGAAGAGAGCATCTCAAGAAGTGTTACCAACAATAGATGAAGTTGGTTTTGAGAAGGATTTAACTGACCCGAGGGAGAATGATAAAATAATGAAAGTGAATCTAGTAGATTTCTAAGATCTATATGAGCAAGGTGGTGATGAAGGTAAATTGCATGAGGACATGTTTAATGAAGGTGACAAAATAGTAGTCATGGGTACAAATTCATATTTAGCCATTGAAATTGACAAAAACAATAGATTGAGGAGAAATTTTTTTCATAATGTCTGTATGGTGTATCATGAAATACTTTCTTCAACACCAGAAATGAATAAGGAGCCAAGAAAGCTAATGGATAGTGTAAATGATCCAGAGAGGCTATTAGAAGCTAGGGTTTTTGTTGCAGCAAAAGATCAACCTTTCAATGCCCAATACAACCACTAAACTTATAAAATATGTAGGAGGTTTTTTAACCATGTCACAAATCCTGTGAGGGACACTAGCGCACTGCCAACAATCCCCCTCCCAGATTTACTCATCATAGCCTACGTAGATTCAAACCTATGACCAAGCTCTGGTACCACTTATTAGAAGCTAGAGTTGTTGTTCTACCAAAAGATTGACCTTTCAATGCCTGATACAACCACTAGACTTGTAGAAGAAACATGAGGTTGTTAAACCATGTCACAAATATCATGAGTGATGCTAGCACACTACCAACAAAGGCCTCTACAATAGTGTGAGGAATAACTAGAGAGAACCTAGCATGCAAAGATGATATCTTCTCAAGAAAAACAAAGCTTTCAAAAAATTAAGTAAAGGCATGGACACATGGGTTCACAATGGATGCTCCAATTGATGTTCTTAGAACTTGTATGAATCATCCAAATTCAATCAACATGTTTTGTTGATGGGACTTTGTGACCAGTCCTATCAACAGTGATAAGTTGTCACCGGGTACCGAGGTACCGGCCAACTTCATCTGTAAAGATTTTTTGGAGAATAAATTCTCTAGGCCTTCAAGCACCTGAGTCTCGGGTCTCGATGGTGCGGGGAAGCTTAGTTGGGAAAATGACTATTTGTTTAGGGGGATAGTTGGTTTTACTCATCTTCTTCGAGGATTTCAGTGATAGGTTGAGGTTTCCTACAAGCATACTAAATTTACCAAATAAACAACAAAAGATAAGCCATAGTTAGAGTTTGTTACTTCTACTTATAGTTATGCAACATATTTCAAATATCAACCATGCTCCAATGTAATAACTACACTAAATATTGATTACATACAAAACTAGTGATTCATACATATTCGATAGCAAGGGGAAATGAAATCATTAATCTAAACAAAACAATTGAGAAAAGGACACTAGAAACATACAACACAAAAGAGATATCGCCAACTCGGAGATCAGAAAAACAACAACATCATTGTCGTAAACTGTTCTTCCTTCTTCATTAACTTAAAGCTTTCTAGCATCACTGGTGTATACATCCATGGCTCAAAGGGAGCATCTAAAATGCTAAGAACTACTGAGCATTGAGCTCCTGAGACAATGTGAAAATGAAAATCTATTTGCTATTACTTGCTGGACTGCAAAATCATCAATTTCGTCGACCCTTGTTATGAGGTCGAACTTCTTATTTATACACATAGTTTTCCCTAAAACTAACCTAACCTAACTATACACTCAACATTTAAAATACATTATCTAGTGGCTGGTATTACCTGCACCACTTACAATCACCTCAAAAAGAGAAGAGGTCTGACAAGATGAAGGAAGAAGACAAGAAGAGAAGTTGGAAGAATCGGCATAGAGAAGAGTATTGGGGTATTAATAGAGGGAATCTGATCTTCTTGGTATCTGAGGAAACATGCCTCATCAATGAAAAATGCATCTCATTGTCTTCATTGCACCGGGTAGTTAATGCTGAAGCAATGCCTTGGGAGAATCACTTGTCAGAGCCATCCCTCCATCTGACATGCCTTATTGGGATCACCTACCTGCTGACCCCTTGTTAATTTCTTGACAATGACCGGTTGGCTCTGGGGAACTTGAACACGGATCATTGCAAAATAATACATAACTTAGGACTTGGAATTCTAGAGTCTGGGAGCTTATGCTCAAAGAATAAAGATTTTGCAAAATTACACCCTGCTGGTGCTTACTGTTCTTTTTTGTTCTTGATGGCCTCCATAATCTAGCAAATGCCATCCTCATCTATGTCCTTGATATTATCCCACCACTCACTCATATCCCCAAACTGTTCTTTGATATCTCTGGCCCCGTCTTGGAATTATACAGCTACCATTACTGAATCATGGGCCCAAAGCATCATCTTTGATAACCTTGACAACTTTCCTCCATTAAAATCCCCGGCCGACTAGTACCAAGATTCCATTATCTCATCAATCTTCCCCATAACATAATCTACTAGAGTACACATCCTAGTAGTGAAGGTATCAACTAGTGAAACCCTTGATACAAATGTTGTATATAAAATTAAGGAATTTCAGAGTCCCAGAATCTTATTCTTTAGGGCCTCTACCAGTTGCTTGCTTACCTCAATTTTGAGGCCAAGTCTAGAGTGTTAGGCTCAGAGGAATCCAAAGGGATCTTCTCCCAAAATCCCTATTTCGATAATGACTTCCTCCCTGAATTTTATTATTACTTATAACTCTATCCTCCACTCCTCATACTTATCTATGTCTTTCTCCCATAACATGATGACGCAGTTCACCTGGCCCACAAGATTGCTGACTTGATAAAGGTTTGGAAGCGTTGCCACCAAGAATTACCTTACAGCTCTGATTTGATTTGCGATCCAACCATCTATATCTTGTGCCTTCTTTTTCATGGCCCTGAGAGCATCCATGTCACCCTATGGAAGCAGTGTTCCAGAGGTGGAGGCTTCTAGATGGACCTCGGCTAGTGGCTCTGTCAATTCCATGAGAATCCCGAGGAGATTTTCATTCTTCTCTCTTTCCTCCTTTAGCTTCTTCACCTATTTTTTGTACCAGGCCTTGACTACCCAGGTAGCTTCTCTTAGTAGGTCCAATTCACCCTGCTTATCTCTCCTCCCCAGGGTAATCTTTGTAACTGCATAGTCTTCAAACCTTGATGTTTCCGCATCTGTATCTAGGGGAGGTGTTGCAACTATTGCAACTGTATTTCCTCCCAGACTGGTCTAGAGGGTATGGATGGTCCGGGCCTTCTTGGGATTTTTAGCCTCTCGATTCTGGGCCATCATCTCATTCAAAGAGATGGGAACACTTACTACCACCGAGGCCTTTTTATTTCTTCATTCTACCAGCCATTATGGTAGCTAGGGTGGTCTTGCTGCTAAGGCCTAAGCATCGGGGCCTTATTTGGGGTCTGGTGGTGTTTCCCCTATATCCATGATCACATCGGACTCTTTCTCCTTTTCTTGTTTCCAGGGGTTTTCAGTGTCTTCCACCCTAGTGGTGTTCTCATCTATGGTGTCAGGGACCCCATCTCCATTGGTACCAGTAACATTTGCATCACTGGGATCTTTCCTTTCCTTTTGAACATCTGTGGTTCCAGTATCCACATTTATGGGGTTATCCCCCTCATCTTGTTTTTGTTGTTCTTCTTTGGCATCATCCACCAGGACATCCTTCTCCATGGTCATGTCTTCTAGAGAAGCCAAAGGTGTCTGACCAATATTTGACTATTGGGTCGCTTGGAATACCTCACCAAATGTTGTACTCCAGGGTATTTGATCACTTGGAGTAACGAAAGGTGCCTGGAGCGTGATGACTGGGGGTACGATTTCTCTCTAAGGTCTAGGATCCCCATCCATTATCGGTCACTCATCCTGTGTTAGCCTTCGTTCTATCTTGGTCCCCTAGACTAGTGTTTCCTCCACGTCTTGTGGATCCTTTTGTGTTTCTTCCTATTCTGGCTCCTTTTCATGCTCCCAGACTTCCTTTTACAGGGCCACTTCTTCCTAGACCACCTCTTCTTGGGTGTCTATCTCCTCCACTGCCTTAACCATATTGGCCTACAGGTTCACTAGATCCTCCATCCAAAAGAGATCATTGAATTCATCGTGTGGAGGGGAATCCGTCGGAGAATTCTCTAGTTGATTCTTTGGTTCAGGGGAGTCTGGGATAATCTCTACCTGGGGTATGTTGGGTATGTCAGGGCCCGTATCTATGCTCGGGGGATGGTCTACCCTTTGCTTCTTTCTTCTCAATTGTAATGGGGCCCCTACATCCAGAATGTCCATAGACTCCACTTTGTCCTCTGTCTGCTAGCTCATGAGTGCTACTAATGAAGGGTCAGATCCTGCCGGGATAGCAGATCCCATTGGAGTAATTGGAAGACCGCGGGCAAAGTGGGCGCTTGGTTTCTGACTTATTTGGCGAGATGCCTCCAGCTACATATAAAATTTCTCCAACATGGGGATTACACCCTAGGGTGTAACTTGGGCCAGGGTTTCTTCCTTTTCTTTCCCCTTGTCTTTACTCAGTCCGGCGGCTCCAGAGGTCGAAGTAGATCCTTGCAAAATTAGACCCCTATGGGTGCTCCTTTTGCACACTTATTCAAAGTAGTTGTGGCTATTCTCTATGATGCTTTGACTCACATCCTCAATTGTTAAATTTTCCAAGGTGTCCCAATCCACAAGAGGAAGATCCAACTTATCGATCCCCTAGTCTTTATATGTTGGGTCCTCTAGAGGCCCGCTATCTGATAAATATTTCAGAAAGGTCCAAAGGCCAAGGCTCTTCATCATACCTTTGGACATCCGTGAATGCTGCCAGACCCAAAGGTCAAAACCATCCTGAAAATCCACCCAGAAATCTTTGATGTGAATCTTATGCAGTGTGGATGCCCAGGGCAGTGTCGTGCTTATCTTATCAACTGGATCAAAATTATTTCTTGCAAGGTGGAAATCTCCCAGTCCCAGGCTCTTCAATTCATTATCGACTTCCTTAGCCAATGTGAGACTACAAGAATAGTTCCCATAAGTGATTGGGAACATAATGGAGGTGACCTTTTTCAATGCAAAGAATGAGTGAAGTTCCAGGATTTGCATGCAGAACTCCAAAAGAATAATTCTATCCCCATAATGCCTGGGGAGTAGGTAGGGATTCCCAGAGAACCCAGTCACCTGAATGTAAGAATGCTGCTGGAACTGAATGAAATATTTTTTGTATGTACTCACCAAGGTCATTGCCTTATGGGATAGCTGGTACCCAGAATCCCGAGTAAGTGTTAAAATTTTGTGGTAGATGAACATCTCATTTATCTTGAAAAAGTGGGGGAAAGAGGCTTCCCACTAGATATGGGGATAGTGTTCCCATGGGACAAGTTGGGCGGGCCCATTCCCAAGAATGCCCACTATTTGTAAACCATGAAGAGTGGGTCTCTATTGGGGCAATGCCCATAACACATATGAGGTCATGTGGAACCTCAAATTCTAGAGGACATTCTTTAGCTGGAAGTCCACATGATTGGTGATAATGGTTTCCCAGTTGAAGGTCTGACTGTAGGTGATGATGCAGTGTAAGAAATAATACATATGTGCTGAAAAGTCCCTAGCATGGGGCTCTCCAAAGAGCCTACACAAAAAGATGATTCCCACCTGTATGTGTTCCTTGAAGTCTCCACGGGGAATCTCTAGCTTCATCTTCTTATAGTCCCTTCTCGGGGCCTTTAGCCAGTGAGAATTGAGATGTTTCTAGGAAAGAGTGGGAATGTCCTCAAACTCTTTTAGTGATGCAGGCTGAGAGATAACAATAGCACCTCTGAACTGGGGGATTCCCAGCCCTAAAGAAAAAGTGGCAGCATCAAGAGTAACAATGGTCGCCAAGTAATTCAGTGGTATAGACTCAACAAGAAAAAACCTCGGGTTGGGGCGTTGTAGTGCTTCACTAGTTGAAGGATCAGCTCCGGTGCTTGCACCGAGTAGGGGAAACATACAGCTTTAATGATGCTAGAGGCAGCCATGTTCTTTGCAATATCATCTCTGGAAGATCTCTGTTGGTACATCATCTGGACAAGGCCCTGTAGTTCAGCCCATAGTCCAGGCTTTGTGTCAATAACATCTTGCAGATTGGAATCCACTTTGGATCCCACCAAGACACCATCCCTCAGGTATTTGGATTTCAATGGAAGCTTGGTCAATATCTTTTCTGCCTTCATCTTTGTGGCTGCCCGAGTGGTGGTAGTTGGAACTTCTGGACTTCTGGGAGGAGTTGTTACTTCATACATTTTTTTGGATAATCTACAACCTGCAAGACCGAACGACCGTCAATACATATGATAATAATATAAAAACAATTTTACAAACTCTAGAGAGTTCACCACCATCTCACACCTATTTCAAAAGATGTTAGCCAGCATCAAAATCCCAAAAATATAACAATTAAAAATGACTAAATTATGATCGCCACCTGGAGGTTATGGGGCATTGGTTTAGGTGACAAAATGGGATGAAGGCCCAGGGACTTCTCAGCACCCAAAGTCTAGAGAAACTAGTTGTTATCGAAGTGACCAGGCAGTGACCCGTACTTGGCTGACATGGGTTGTCACATGGTCACGCAATAAATGGTGTAATGGCCCTTAATGGCGACAGATGCGTTGAAACGAGAAAAATGAATGCCAGATGGGATGTTTTTGAATGCTCACTCATGGACAAATTAATCTCTCCATCAATGACGAAGCAACAGAGGAAAGAGAAAACCACCATAGCTTGAATAAGCAAAGTGCCCAGTTTGAACCAGGCGGACACCATGCAGGCGAGCTCGAAACTTGGGTTATAACATGTGGAGTGCGACGAGCTCGCCATAGGAAGGGTTTCCATAATATTGTATAGAACAAATATACAGGGGAAGCTGGAGAATGGTGCAATTTATAGGAACTACTCTATCCTAGGGGCTATCTACAATCTACAGCGAAACTATGATACTTTACGCAGAAACTAGAAGAATTTACAACATCTACACTAATGTACACCATTTATAGGGAAGAACACAGTGTGAGGAAGGTGGAAAAACTTCCTACAGAGCCATCCCACCAATGGGAGGCAACAACAAACTAGAAAGCAAAGCGAAACAAAACCAGGACAAAACCAAAAGGGAAAACCAAGCACGAGCAAAAACAAAGAACCAGAAAGGGTAGCCGAAGGACCTACCTTAACACTAGGAAATGTAGGAGGAGGAGAATAGGAGGTTCTCTACAACCCAAGGAGCCTTCATAGACCAAAAACACCAAAAACCTCATAGGGAAGCCAAAAACATGTACAAACTTGAATATTAGCTCAACTGCAAAGCACTGTTAAACATCGAAAGCAATTCACACTTAATCACAATTTTGCTCTTAATCGGTCTGGGTAATATTGTTCATGGTAAATTTGAAAGTGACAAGTAAATATTTATTTATACCTCCCAGAATGAAAACACATTGCTTCCTTCCATAAATCCTGAAAAAGGAAAACCTCCAGACTCTGGAATCCGGCCGGTACAAAGAGAATGAAAACACTCTGAGACCGGGTCCTGGAGGAAGGGAAACCAAAAATCAAAGGAAACGACCCTCATGGAAGCAAGGGTTGGAGGAAAAAAAAAGAAAAAGGAACAAGGAAAAATCAAAAAGGGGGACCCAACATTTTTCCCACCAAAATGTAGGGACGGGTATGTAGGGCATAAACAAGTTCTAAGATTACTAGACAACAAAAGAGAATTAACCATAGATTAGTTTTACTTGTACATTAGGCTCTATAGGACCTAAGGGGGTGACCCTTTAAACAACATCCAAATATTCACTCACACACTCAATAGGATGTTGCATAAAGGATATTTTCTCACAAAATATATGCCAAGAAACATAGAATAATTATCAAAATTGACTCGGACATAGCTAGCACTTTTTCACGCTAAACTTTGTAATGACTATTTCAGACTTCATGTTTACATTCATAGTTATTTTTTGGAATATTATCACAAAATATGTAAACATGGAAATGGAGTAAGCCTATGCCAAACATAGATCACCTAGTTTGGGAAACTTTGGCTTATTGAGCCATTACAACATTTAGTTTATGCAACTGTTAGGATGACTGGTAGAGTAGGACATATTATCTTTTTATTTCTTACTATTATCTTGAGGGATAAAATATAGAGAATTTTTTTGTCACTGATTTATGTTGATAATGAGAAAGTAAAATAAAAATCAAGACAAGAAAATATCAAGGGGTGGTAGCATACTTATTTTAAGATATCTTTTGTAGATATTTCTCCCTTATTAAGATGCCCAATGTTAAAAAAATGCAAAAAAATGAATTATTCCTTTTGCAATATTCATCTATTTTGATTGACATATGGTAATAATAAGGAAAAACATTATCAAACTGGAAGCTTAAATCAAGTTAAGCATAAGCCTCATAGTATGAGAATGAAGTGACAATTTGTACTTTTATAAATAGTATCACAATTTTTTATGGATTTTGAATATCATACAACCCGTGCTCTGTTGAGGTCAAATAGTATCAAAAGACAGTGATATACTATGTAATAATAGTTCATGCTAGAAAATAGAAAAAAATATAATTTGTAACAATGGAATACATATGAAATTTCAATTTTCACAAAACTCTATATGAGTTACTATTTTTCCACCTACTTTTCACTCACGTATAAAGAATTTCAGTACACACCTACCATGAATGTGGGTTCTTTTCCTAGAAGCCAATTAATGATATTTAATAGTGCAAATGTTTCTCTTTCAAGATTCTATCTTTTCCCTTCTTATCTCTTTGTTTTCCTTTTTGTCTTTTCTCATTGCCTTTCACATAGTGATCACACATATTAATCATGATAAAACTATTTACTCTATGCTAATGAAGAATGTATACACTTTAGTTTTGGGGCCTCTCCCTCTCCCTCTCCCTCTCCCTCTCCTAAGATAATGAAGCATTGTCTTGGGCATCCTAATAAACCTTAAAAAGTACCTTTTGAAGACATTCATGGAGGTAGAAAGAAGAATGATGAAGAATGTTTGTCAAAATGTGGAAATTTATGCCTCAATGCAATGATAATAAGAGAGAGGACAGAGATGTGCATGACTGTATTGATGGAAAATGTTGATCCAAATGCCTAAAGGCAGTAATAAGATGAATGTTGTGAAGACATAGTCGTGAAATCAGTCCCAGTTAGAAATTTGTAAGAAGACAATAGCAATGGAAGAGAGGTCACTGTCAATGGTGCCATAGGTATGTCATGAATGTTTAGTACAACCTTGAAGATCCAACAATGAGAAGTGAATGTTCAAAGTAGTAGTTATAATACATAAAATGATGTGACATACACTCTCAAGGAATTGATTAGTCATGAAGGATACACCCACTATTGGGGAAGAAGTATGTGCTTGTTTTACTAGTCCAAAGAACCATTGTGCCAAACAATTGAAGAGCTTAAAATATCCAATGAAGTCTCATGAAATAAATAGTGTTTGTAATGTAATAGCAGTGATCATTGTGGTGAAGATAGAAAGATGCTTAGAAGAAGCACTATGAGATTATCTTGGTGATCATAATAACAAAGTAGTGTTATGTAAATGCTTTATTGTTAGTAGGGAATCATGGAGATCAATAAAATGGTCACTGGTAATACAAAGAGGAACATAAAACCAAACACAATGATTACTAGCTTTACAAGACACTCACATAGTGAAATAGATAGGGTGAATATTGAAGAGTGAATATATGCTATAAAGATATGACTCACCATATTGAACAGTTATGAGGAGATGAGAAGTCCAAGGTTGTGTGGATTGTAAGATCAAATTACAATCTTTTCTACTATAAAGGGGCCAAAATATAGTATAAATTTATCATAATTTTTGTGACATGCAAAGAGCATTCCCAGGTAAATAAAATGAAAGAAAAGTTCTCAAATAGTGGCAAAAGTGTTTCAAATATATTATGGACACCATCCAAAGAAGTAACATGGGGCATGTAATTGTTGGAATTTTTTTTGTTTGAGGTATTGACATCCATTTTTTGTCATTGAAGTCAACATATGTTTTAGTTGGATGGATTAGAGGTTTCAGAAAGAGTGGTTATCACAGGTACAGGAAAGATTGACAGTTGTGTATGGAAAGTGTACAATGTTTCAACATATATGAGCATGGAGTTGTGTAGAGGGAAGAATGTACACCTTATATCTAAGGTCTTTGTATTTGATATTACTATTTGCATGAGTTATAGTTGTTTTCATAAATACTAGTTACATAGCAATGACATAGGATTATGATAGAGACGGTCTTTAAGTTTTTGAAATAACTTGGATGGGAGCATGGGTCATGCTATGTGAGCTTAAGGTGTGATAAAAGATACATGGAAGAACATTATTGGTTATTCTTGGATCGTCAGATTCTTGATGATGTCAAATGAGAAGTGTGGGTTGGTCAAGATATATTTGGGACCGACTACAGAGATGTAATGTGCTTAATGACTGGCGAGCGTGAATTATGGATCTTTGCATGTAATTGATAATTTTTATTTGTTAATTAATTGTGTAAGGTACCTTGTGTATCTCAGCAAGGGTCTATGTAATTGTTTGCATATTGGGGAGGTCTTAATAGGTTGACCTAATTAATTATTTTAACTTGTATAAAGGACAGTAGTGGCTTGATGTATAAGGGTATGGATTGGAAGTATTAGATGTTGCAAGCATGTGGATACAAGTTATGCTAGATGTATAGAAATGATTATATTTGTAATGCACTTCATTGGAACTGTATAGGCAAAGAAAGTTGCTATCAGTAAGTTCACTATTATAAGTATACTTTTATAATTTTCTTTAGAAAATGGATCCAAAAGATGGATTTAACCTTCACTTTGCATAGTGTGCTCGGGAAGTGATATCACCATTTCATTCAACTCCTAACAGGGTTGAGAAGACTCCTAATAGGGTGTGTCCTTTAAAAGGGACTTTTTACTAGATGTAATAAACATCTCCTAATAGGGCTATATCTTCTAATAGGGATACAATATTTCTATTGCATTAGTTGTGGGTGTTAATTCCCACCAGGGTTTTTCCCTTAATAGGGTTATCCTCGACAACAAATACTTATGTTATGGTGTTATTCTTGAAGTGTTTAGATTTTCATTAAGTAATTGGTTTATAAGTTTAAAGTTTAAAATATTTGGCATACAACTGATTCACTCCCCCCCCTCAGTTGTATTATTCATAAAAATTGGTTTTAGAGCTTGTGGTCCTCTAAGACAAAGCTTAACATCTTGAGGTGATCCTGAGATGGATTACTATAGGAAGGCGAGTCCAAAATTTGATGCTGAAATTTTTTATAGTTGGAAGAACAAGATGAGAAATCATTTGATCTTTTTGGAAATTGATTACTCGATGAGTACAAATAAGGATGAACCAATAAAGGTAGAATATTAATTAGGAAATTCTACTAAAAAAGAAAAGAAATTGTTTTCTTGCAATATGGTTGCAAGAGAAGCACTGATAAGAACACTCTCTAGGGAAGAATTTATAGAGGTTAAAGATATTGATTCAACTCACAAGATCTAGACAAGGGAAGAGGCTCTATATGAAGGAGATCAGTACACTAAGTAGGAAAAAATACAGAATTTGGAAGCTAAAATGGATAATCTAAGGATGTGAGATGATGAGTATTGTGTGTGAGATTATTACACCTTCATGAGATTAGTTTATTTACTGACAATTCTATGGAAAAACATTAGCAATTTAAACTAAGAATTGTAAATAAATCCTTAAGCATCCCATGGGTCTCTAACTAAGCATCCTAATAGAGCTCTTAGCCTTAATCACTACTAGTGGCAGTCCCTAGAATGAGAAAATGATAAAGATATGCCTATCAAGTTCACAAATTTCCTCAAATTGCCTCAATAATTCCCTCAAATTCTCTCAAATGCTCTCAATTATGATTTTTTATTTCTTAATTAGGATTTTCTAATGCTTCAATTTATCTCAAAATGGCTATAGTATGGATGCTTTGCATTCGAATGTCTAGGATTATACTTATACTTGAAAAATGGCTTCTATTTATAGGATTTTCCCAAGTGTAGGGGGTGGAGTCAATTGATCATGGTTTAGCCTTGGTTGAGTGAAAGGCTTCCAAAGGGTTTAAAATGGGGGGACAATTTAAATGCTTGTCTCAAAGGTTGGGGCAAATAGACAAATTGAGTGGTAGAGATGCAAAAGGGTCAAACGAGTGGTAGAGATGCAAAATTTGGAGTGATCCATGTGCTTTTCCTTCTCAATTCTCATTGGCTCTTTTAATTCTTATTGAAAGATATTAGGATTTATTAATTCAATCAATTAATTAATTTAGCCATGTAGGGGAATAGGTTGGATTTGATTTTTGATTTAAACTATACAATTAATTGATTAAAATCAATTATATAGTTTGATTAATTCCTTTAGCCTTATATTTAATCATTTTATGTCATTGTTAATTAATCCTTTGATTTAATTTGATTTTGTCCTAATATTATTTAATCAGTGTCCATTTGATTTGATTAAGTCCAATTTTGATTGATTTGATGCAATTTGTGTAGATTTGGAACAATTTGATGAGATTTGTATATTTTCTTTATTAGAGAACACCTAACCAATTTTAGGTGTGTACAAATACCCCTCTTTGAATTGATGTGTGAAGAACATTGATTCAAATAATATTCGATGTCCTAATCACTGATTCAGTGCCTAATTGATTGATATTATTGATTGATACTCATTCAATTGATTGATAACCTGATGCGAGAATAACCCTGATTCGAGATGCAAAAACTGATTTGAGATGTAGAACTTGATTTGTGACTCTGACGCGAAGATTGATGTGATACCCTGATGTGAAACTGATTGCGAAACTGATTTGAAACTGATTTGAAAAGGCGTAGAATACCCCACTGATGATAGCTTAAAATTTCAATGCCCCAGATTTTGATTGATGTTCGATGTAGTTTTGATTGATGATAAAATGTTGCCCCTGATGATGAACAACAAACCTTGATATGAATCCTTGATTTGAATATTTGATGTGGATATGATGCCCCCTCGGGAAATGAATCGAGATGATTTGGATGATTTCATTGAATTTGGGAAATTGAGATTCATTTCCTGATAAAATCAATTTGAAAATGCCCCAGTCATGAGAGAATTTGATAATTGATAAAATTTTATTGATGTGTTGATGATAATTGGATATCACTTTATGTCATTCAAAATCACTTGGTTGATGTTGTATTTATGTCAATTGGATAGGATAGGTAGGTTGGTGGATTGATTGGATAAACTAATAATTCACTCTCAAGATCTAGAGAGATGAACAAATGGATTGATTCTCCTTCCTCAAGATCTAGAGTTGAGAAATTTGATGCCCTCAAGATGAGAAAATTGATGATAGGATAAATGATTGACTTGAAATGATCAATTGGATGATCTGACTGATTGATATTCAATTTGATTGGATTTGATGGGATGATTAATGGGGGGAGGCTGATAGATAGGGTCATTTGATATGATTCAAGTGTAGATGTAGGTACACATAATGAAGAGAATTGGATTTCCCCTAGTTGATCATATGGTGAGGTTGACCCTAGGTGAGTAGATGTATATTGATGATATCCTTGATGTAGCACTGATCAATTTGATGATTCAGACATTTGATGATGTAATTTGGTTACAACATTTGATGATATAATCATGATTAAATTTCACCCCCTTGATCAAGGAAAATCCCATAACAACTATAATGCAACATAATCTCTATGAATTCCATGCATACAACTAACTGTCACTTTTTCTTGCAAAAGAAATGAAAAACTAGATATAGTTTCAACATTGAGCTTTTGTGGAACTAGGAGCAAGTACAATCATCACTGACCACATCATGTTAATATGACTACTGCTTTCATCAATTTTGTAACCATTAGAAACTTTTAGAAACCTCACTAGTTGAATAATCAACTATGGGAGTCTAAATACTAGTTTCATTGGATTCAATGTTGCAAGTGGATTTTGTATAGAGATATGGAAGATCTAAATGACCAAGGTATCCTTTTGTGTAAACAAATAGTTATTGAATCCCTTCCATATGTACACTGTCCTCGATGACTCTTTGATGGTCATGTCTTGAGACAAAGTTGCATATTTCAATGAACCAATCATAAAAAAATCACATACAAATCAAGAAAAATGTCATTCTTTCATCATCGTTGATCTAGTTGAACATCATTGATTGGCTAGAAAGACATGACTTGAATATTCAATACCTCATCAAAACCTTAGTGCTATTATTGTATCCATATTTCAAATAGAATTCCATCCATTCTGATTTGTTTAGGTTTTACAAATTTTTAATCCTGATAATAATAAGTCAATGAAGGTCAAGGATTACGTTGGTGTCAATCAAAGGTTCAAGTGTCTATTTAGTTGGTTTGATGCATTGATTCATGTGATTGGTGTCTGTCTATTGAAATCTACTGATTTGGATTAATGCCCCCAGTTAGAAACGAATGTGTTGGGTGTGGGAAAACTTCCAAAATATGACAAAAGATTGGTTTATGCAAGATGCATCTCTGAGAATTTACGAAAAGATCTTTTTGATTTTTTTAATGTTTTTGGATTTTTAGAGATTTTTAATTTTTTAGAATTTTTAAAGATTTTTAATTTTTAATTTTATTTTACCACCTCTTAAACAAGATCAAATTGGTTTGTCCTTGATGTCTAGAAAGGTATAAGACATGACATAGGGATGAACAAGCTAATGTATCAAAAATGGATAGACAATGATGGATGAAGCATGTGCAGTGAATGTGACCCGTAGTACCATCTCCTCAAGATTACCCAAGCTAAGGAAAAAGTATATAGCAGTGTGAAGCATGTTTTAGATAAACAATGAAAGCCACTAATGCAATGCTAGATATCATATAGGTTAATGACCTGATGTCCTGAAAGTGGGTAGTCCAAAAGAGTTACATGTCAAGAAGATTTTGAAAAAAAAAAATTGCATTTTATGTTCTTCATTTTGATCAAGACCAAGGTTCAATTTGGATAAGATATGGATAGGATAGCACAATCAGATAAAGGGGTGATGGAGGCTATGAGGGTATAATTTGGGATTATGGAAAGACTGCTTAGGAATAATGAAGGTGGAATGGAGAGAAGCGAGATCATGATAGGGTAGTATGGATGCAACAAGTAAATAAGCTTATGGAAAGGATAACGGTGTCAAGATACTTGATGCTCATGGATGTGTTCAACCTTGTCAAAACCAAAGGTAAAAATAGGATAGCACAATCTAGATAAAGGGGTGATGGAGGCTATGAGGGGATGATTTGGGATTATGGAAAGACTGCTTAGGAATATTGAAGGTGGAATGGAGAGAACAAAGATCATGATAGGGTAGCATAGATGCATCAAGTAAATAAGCTGATGGGAAGGATAATGGTGTCAAGATACTTGATGCTCATGGATGTGTTCAACCTTGTCAAGAAAAAAGGTAAAAGAGGGAATATGGATGCAAGTGAGATAAATGATAGGAAGATGGAGGATAGAATGGATGAAACTTGCCCCCAAGTGTAGAGTGCAAGAGGAACTAATTACACATGACGTCTGTCTGCCAGGTTTTCATCATGTTACTTGTCCAAGGTTCCACAAAAAGTGATTTTCACTATAGGACGGATTGATTTCTCTTTACTTTTTCTACGAAGGTGCTCATTAACTAGGTTTTCACCAAGGTGCTTTTCTCTTTTTTCAAAAAAAATAAAATTGTATTTTTCAAAATTTCCCCAACATCTGGATCTTTGGACAATGCTCTTCTGAAAGATATGCTATAATAAACCATGAATATGGCTAGGATGCTCAAATATATTGATAAGGTGATGATAAAGGACAC
>MU225021.1:2683717-2708124 GCA_018584345.1 Thuja plicata | reverse complement strand
TGTGTTGGATAATGAATGTGAGGATAAGAAGAAGGTATGTTGTGGATGGAAATGTTGGCAAGATCAACTTTGACACACACTTTGAAGGGTGGTGGAATGATGGAGGAACAATAGATGGAGGAGGTAATGATATAGCTAAGATAGTAGATTTTGGGATATAAGAACCCAAAGTACACTTGAAAAGTGGAAAATGTTTAGAAGGAGACAGAATGGAAGCCTTTGGAAGCTTGAATGTCAACTTTGATTTTTCTTTTGTGTGCAAGTCTCTCAAAAGTGACTTGGGAGTCCACATAACTATTGATTTTTCTTTCTTTTGTGATGCTTTAGGATGCATTTCTTTAATGAGGGATTTAGGAACCCACATTTTCTTTGATTTTTCTTTTTGTATGGTGGACCTTTTTGGCCTTTTGGATATTTCATTTTTCTTTGTAGACCGTTGTGTCCTTTTTTATATTTCTTTTTTATTTTCATTCAGATGTTGATTATATGGGACACGGTGATTTTTATACACATGAGGATTCTTGGATTTTTTATTATTATGTTGCACATCCAAATTTCTTCCAAAAGACATAGGAATTGTGGATAAATAGGAAGAATATGGAGGGTCCATATGGATTGGTGTTTGGAAATTCTTTAAGTATGTATTCCTTCATTGATCTTGATACATGGTAGGGTAAGTGAATGGAGAGCTAAGGATGGTAGGAATGATTGATGGATGAATATAGGGACGTAATATGGATGGAAGGGATGAAGAATTTAGCTCTGAGACATGGGAACCCAAAATGGATTTGGAGGATGGTGAAGGCATATGGTTGCATTTGAATGGAGGAAGATAAGGTGTGAAAGGGATATCAACATCTTTGGAATGAGTTGCATTGTCAAGGTTCTCATCTTTAAGATTTATCTTTATACCAATAGGCTCATGAAGAACTTTGATAGGAACAAGTGTGATAGGATCAATTGAGATTTGAAGGGATTTATTACCATGCAATGAATTTGGAGGAATTATGGTTGCTTGAGGTGAATATGGAGGATCATGAAAAGGAGTTGATGGGATAATTTGATCTTGACAAGGATCTTTAGATGGTGTAGAGAGGGTGCTTTGCTCTTGATTTTCAATATGCTCATTGGAAATTGTGGAAGGGATAGCTTGATCTTACTTGGGAAGTGGAGAGGTCTGTAGGTCTTGAGGTGGAGGGATATCTTGATCTTGCTTGAGAAGTGAAGAGGTATGTAACTCTTGAGGTGGAGGGATATCTTCTTGGAAGAAATGAAAGGGTCCAAGGGGATCATCACAAGATTCTATGGATATGGGACCTTCATCAAATATGGGAGGGGATTCTATAAAATCTTGATCTTGATCTTTATTGATATATTTTTCTTTTCTCTTTGGATTATTCTCTTGACATGGAGCCACTTTTAAGGAAAAGGTAGATGTTTGGATATGCATTGGGAATGTTTGGAGGAATGATGGAGAATCCTTTTGAATAGGCATTGAAGCACATGATAGCTTAGGGTCTAAGATCTTTGAAGAATTGAAATGATTTGCAGAAAGATGTAAGTTATCTTGGGTTTCTTTTATAGGTAGCCCTTGGGGGTAGAAATAGTCAACGTGAAAAGTATCATCATTAGGCTTGCGCTTTGGTGGATGAATTTTGGATAGTTGTGAATCTTTGTGAGATGGATGAAGGATGAAAGGAGTAAAGGATATAGGAGAAACCTTGCTAGATAGAGGTTTGTGTATTATATATTTCTTGAGAGTGGTGCCTTGATCTTCATTCTATTTATTATATTGATCACCAATATGGTGGTTATGATATTTCCCTTGATCCAAGATAGGATTTTTGCGCTTAAATGCTTCTTTTTGTGAAGAAAATGAAGATACAGATGGCTCATGTTCATAAAGAAAAGAAGAGATTGATCTTAATGATGACTTTTTAGATGATGTATCCTTTTCTTTTTCCTCATCCTTCTTTAAGGTTGATATATAATAATTATGAGAAAGCTTAGCTCCTAATTGAGATAACTTTAAGAAATGTGTTTCTTTATCCCGCTTCAAAATTAAGTGCATTGTTTCCATAAACATGGGATCTTGGGATGCATCCAATATTTCATCTTCAATTACTTTATCGTATTGAGTCCTATGGAGATTTTGATCTTTATTTTGATAATTATTCTCCACCATAGGATTGATTCGTTTCTCAAATAGATTTATCATTACAATTTTTTTTTAAGAATATGATCTATTTGTTGCACTGGATAGAAATAACTCCAAAAAGGGTGTCCAAATATTATTTAAAAATATTTCCAAACATCAGGAAATGCCCTTTGTTTGACCTTTCTTTGTTTCTTGGCATCTCTTTAGTTAGGTGCATGCATGACTTTGCACTTTGTATGCGGTAACTGGAACTTCTGTATGCGTCACTCTACAGTTTGCAGGCATTGTTTAAAATATTGCAGGCATCACTTTCCAGTGGGTTAGGCATGGTTTCAAAAGTTGCAGGCATAACTTTAGTTTGCAGGAATAACAGGAATAGTTTTAGGTTTTTTTTAATCCTCTTTACGCGACATTTTGTAGATCAAGTTAGTTTTTCATAGTTTTTAGGGTTTTAAAATTGTAAATTCTATGATCAGATCTGTAGGATGAAATTATTGCTTGAAATTGAATACACAAATATAAAACACACATAAAGCTTGTATATTACTCCTGAAACACACCAAGTGTATGTTCTCAAACATTTTCATGGGTCTTGTACAAGAAAATCTTCCAAACAATCTACCTAAAGTCAAATTTGGTGATAAAACAATGGCGCTAATAAGGTAGCTTACTAATTAACAAAGTTATAGTTAACACCTCTATTCTAAACCATGAAGAGTCTCTTATACCCTCATTACAAGGGCTTCCCACATGCACAAAAGTATTATTTTGCACAATCTTGAAGGACTACTCGAGGAAGTGAAGATTCTCAACACAATTTAGTCACTTCAACCCTTTGGGGATGAGTGCATTTGATTATAGTGGGTTGGATAGTATCACAACTTAAGTTATTGTCTCCCACTTGGGGTCATTTCCTCTCACCGTCCTCGTAAGGCAAATCTCGGGAGACAAGCCCTCTATATATCTAGCATATTCATGGAAAGCAATAAATTGAATTTAGTCAAGTAAGTTTGGGAATTTGATCCACTCAAAGAGTGAAGAGAATATCCCTATTAATTTCCTTAATTCCAAACACTTCAATCACTCTTGTTCATTTTTAACCTCTTGACAATGAGGTTTTTAATAAATTGAAAAGTGTGGTTCAATTTCTCCCTTTCTTTCTACCACCCAAATGCAACACTTTTTGCTTTTTGATCAACTTTGAAAATTTGAAAGCATATACCTAATGTCTTGTTTGGAATGGACAAGAATAGGGTGGACCTATTAAACTAGATACAAATGAAAATGCCACAATTTAAGAAAAACAAGCTTGTTAAGTGAAATACCTCATTTCAATGCTAGCAAAGGCTAGGCACTTTTTTGAGGTTTTTTCTTTATTTTTGCTCACTCACCTAGTGGAGATCATTCCATCTCTGTCTCAACCAACAAGTTAGTCAACACCACAACCAAAGTGAATAAAAACCAAAATTGAATGGACAACTAATTAAGATCCTTAAGGAATTTTGCAAAATTTCAATTTAAGGACTTAATGAACAAAATCAATTTAGAGAAGGGAATTTCTTTTTATAAGCATTACTGATATTAACAAAATGTTCATATAACACTTGCTCTTCTTCAAAACTTTCCAAAATAGTAGCACTATAAATTTTCTTTGAGTGCTTGTTTTAGATCCTTACCTCTTTGCTTTCCCTTTCGACCTGCACCTCTGGTTTCTGCACCTTTAAGTGTCTATTCATCTACAAAAAACAAAACAATAGAGAATGAGTAATCTAATTTTATCAATCTGCAAGTAATAAAACACAAAAAGTAGCAGGCATCATTTTGCAGCATATAAGTGTTGCTTTGCAGTGCACTAAGCGTTGCTTTGCACTAACCTAGGAGTTACTTTGAAGTCTGTTAAGCATGAATTTACTGATAACAGGCGTTAAAAGAAAAATAACAGGCGTGACAAAGTAGATTAAAAGTGATAAATAAAAGTGTACAGGCAGTAGAGTCAAGGTTGCAGGCATTATTTGTTGAATGTTAGGCATCTCTTTACGAGCACAGACATCACTCTTCAACTAACAAGCATGACAAAATTAAGACAGAATACAGAATGAATTAGCATGCATCATTTTATTGCTAGTAGGTGTCATCATTTAGCTTGTACATGAAACTTTACCTGCAATCTGTAAAAAAAACATTAAATGAAGCACAAAACACAGAAAATATGATAAAAATGAGGAATAGAGGCTCAAAGCCCCACGATGGGCTCCATTTGTGTGTGATATTATTACACCTTCATGAGATCAGTTTATTTACTAACAATTCTATGCAAAAAAATTAACAATTTAAACTAAGAATTACAAATAAATCCTTAAGAATCCCAAGGATCTCTAACTAAGCATGCTAATAGAGCTCTTAGCCTTAATCTCTACTAGTGACGGTCCTAGAATGAGAAAATGATAAAGATGTGCCTATCTAGTTCACAAATTTCCTTAGTTCACAAATTTCCTTAAATTGCTTCAAAATTTCACTCAATGCTCTTAATTATGCTTGGCTATTGCTCAATTATGCTTTGCTAATGCTTCAATTGCTCTCAAAATGGCTATAGTATGGATTCTTTGCATTTGAATGTCTAGGATTGTACTTATGCTTTCAAAATGGCTTCTATTTATAGGATTTTCCCAAGTGTAGGGGGTGGATTCAATTGATCATGGTTTAGCCTTGGTTGATTGAAAGGCTTTCAAAGGGTTTCAAATTGGGGGAGAATTTAAATGCTTGTCTCAAAGGTTGGGAGAAAGAGACAAATTGAGCGGTAGAGATGCAAAAGGGTCAAATGAGTGGTAGAGATGCAAAATTTCGAGTGATCCATGTGCTTTTCCTTCTCAATTCTCATTGTCTCTTTTAATCCTTGTTGAAAGATATTAGGATTTATTAATTCAATCAATTAATTAATTTAGTCATGTAGGGGAATAGGTTGGATTTGATTTTTGGTTTAAACTATACAATTAATTGATTAAAATCAATTATATAGTTTGATTAATCCCTTTTGGCTTATATTTAATCATTTGATGTCATTGTTAATTAATCCTTTGATTTAATTTGATTTTGTCCCGATTTGACTTAATAAATGTCCATTTTATTTGATTAAGTCCAATTTTGATTGATTTTATGCAATTTAATGAGATTTGGAACAATTTGATGAGATTTGTAGATTTTCTTGATTAGAGAATAGCTAACTAATTTTAGGTGTCTACAAGTATGTCAGAGCATATGTACAGAAGGTTAAATAAGCTCTTACTAGAATCAAAAATTTAGGAGGTACATATACTGAAGATGAAGTGATCTCAAATATTATTAGATCCTTGACACCTGCATATAAGACTAAAGTGAAAGTGATAGAAGAGATCGTACCACTAAAAAAAAACTCAACAGAGTAGTCTTGATTGCTAAGCTGACCACCTTTGAGACTTCAGAGTTACATGATGCATTACCCAAAGTAGATTCTGCATTCAAGGCTACTATTCATAATGACAAAAAGACTTTATCAAGACTTGCAAGATCTAGAAGAAGCAATACACGTGAAGAGCTTGGAGAATATGTTGATGAGTGAGCAGAAATAGATGAAGAATTAAGGGAACTGGATGAACTTGTGGCTCTAATAGAAAAAAAAAAAGACAAGAATGGTAAGGATAATTTTGAAGGAAGATTACCCCTAAAAGTTTTTTCTTGTAATAAGATTGGTCATTTTGCATCTATATTTCCTACAAGGTTCCTAAGCATAAACATAAGATTTACAAGTCTAATTAATCCAAGGATGAGGAATACTACTATGCTAGTGAAGGTGTGTCTGATAATGATTTTTTGAATGATGGGAATGAAATTGGATTTATTACTATTAAAGATGATGAACTTACTAATGAAGAAAAAACCCTAGTCTCGCATGTTGAAAAGGAATTAGGATGGATCATTGATAGTGGTTGTTCACATCATATGACTAGTGATAAAGATAAATTTGCTAAACTGAGTAGATATGATGGTGTAGTAAGATTTGGTGATAACACTCCTAAGTTGATCATTGGAGTAGGCTCAATCTCTGTTGATGGTAAAACTAACATTGATGATGTCTTACTTGTTGATTGACTTAAGCACAACTTGTTGAGTGTTGGACAACTTGTAGACAAGGGATATCACTTACAGTTTATGGATGTAAAATGTACTATTAGAGGTCAATCTGGAAACTTAATCACATCAGGTACTAGATCAAGAGGTAATGTATTTGAGTTGAATAATACAGAGGCAACTTGTTTTTTTGTGAAGGTAGATGATAGTTGGTTACTACATAGAAGTTTTTGTCATATAAATTTTGATAACATTGTAAAGGCTAGTAACACTAATGCAGTCAGAGATTTGCCAAAAATTGTGAAGCCTACTGAAACTATGTGCAGAGAGTGTGTAATGGAAAAACAAACTAAGAGAAGCTATAAAAAAAATCATTTTCAGTGAAAGAGAAGTTGGATCTAGTACACACAGATCTCTATGGTCCTACAAGAACAAGATCTTACTATGGTGAAATGTACTTTATACTCTTTGTTGATGACTATTCTAGGATGGTGTGGGTTGCATTTATTAAAGAGAAGTCTAAAGTATTTGATAAGTTCAAGATTTTAAAAGAAAAAGTTGATAATGAATCTAGTCTGAGGATAAAGTGTTTGAGATCAGATAGAGGTGGAGAATTTACATCATATATGTTCAATGTTTATTGTAAAGAGCATGGGATATATAGACATACGTCTTCTCCTAGGACACCACAATAGAATGGGCTTGAAGAGAGAACAAACATGACTATATTAGATGCTACCAGGAAAAATTTTCTTGAAGGAAATATCTCACATATGCATTGGAGAGAGAGGTAGTTGATAGTGTAGTCTACACTTTGAACATAGTACATATCAAAGAAGGTATGAATAAAACACCATATTAACTTTGGTTTGGTCATACTCCCACTATGAAATACTTCAGAATATTTTCTAGCAAGTGTTATATCAAAATGGATGATGAGATAGGAAATTTTGATGCAGAAGTCATGAAGGAATTTTCCTTGGATATTCTACAAGAATTAAAGATGACATATGTTTCAATTTGAGACTGAGGAAAATAGTTGAAAGTTCTAATACCAATATTAATGAGAGGTTTCAGTTTCAAGAAAGAATGTATGGTTGTGATCAAATTTCAGAGAATAGGGAGAATACTGCTAAACAAGAGGAAAATCAAAATTTTGAGATTGACAATGAAATTGAGGTATGCTTGAATGAACCTACTAAGACTCCATAGAAGCCAAGGTATGTTCAAAGAAATCATTCAAAAATAAGATTATTGGTAATACTAATAAGGGCATGATGACAAGATCTAAGATTAGGAATGAAATTTGTCAAATTTCACAAGTAGAACCTAAGACTACTGATGAGGCATGTAAAGATGAATCTTGGATTAAGGAAATGGAGGAAGAATTGGAACATGTAGAGAAAAAAAACACTTGGTAATTGGTTCCTAGACCTAAGGATAAAAAAGTAAAAATAACTAAATGGGTTTTCAGAAACAAAATGAATGAATAAGTCATGGTTGTAAGCAATAAGGCTAGATTGGTTTGCAAAGGCTACTCACAACATGAAGGTATAGATTTTGAAGAAAAATTTACCCCTATTGATAGGTTAGAGGTAGTGAGATTACTCCTTTCTTATGTAGTACATAAATACTTTAAATTATATTAGATGGACGTGAAGTTTTCATTTCTAAATGGTGATCTAGAAGAAGAAGTCTACATTGAGAAATCTGATGGTTTTCCTTTGGCAGATGATAAAGATATGGTTTGTAGGTTAAATAATTCATTGTATGGACAAAAATAATCACCTAGAGCATGATATGGTTGGCTAGACAGGTATTTATTGCATCTTGGTTTTAGAAAAGGTAGTGTAGATAATAAATTATACTTGATAACTAGTGAAGATGGAGTCTTGATTATTGAAGTATTACTGGATGATATTATTTTTGGAGGTAATGATGAAATGAGAAAGAAATTTTTTGAAGAAATGAAAAGTGAATTTGAAATGGCTATTATTGGTGAAATGTTCTTCCTTGGTTTGGAAATTACTCAAAATGAACATGGTATTTTTATTTCTCAAACCAAGAATCTTAAGGAGTTGCTAAAGAAGTTTGGGATGGAAGATTGTAAAATTTTTGGAACACCCATGGTTACTGAATGCAATCTTACTATTACTGATGAATCTCAAAGTGTTTTTCAAACAAAATACAAGTCCATGATTAGATATTTGCAGTATTTAACTCACACTAGATGAGACATATCTAGTATAGTTGGAATTGTTGGAAGGTTTCAAGCTAATCCTAAGGAGAATCACCTTGCTGCAGTTAAAAGGATATTTAGATATTTGAAAGGGATGCTACAATATGGTTTATGGTATGAAAATATTGATGATTTTATACTGCATGCTTATACTGATGTTGATTGTGTAGGAAGTGTTGATGACAAAAAAATCACCAGTGGCAGAGAATTTTTCCTTGAAAATAGATTGGTTTAATGGTTAAGTAAGAAGAAAGACTCTATATCTCAATATACTGTTGAATCAGAATATGTAGTTGCTGCTATAAATTTCACACTAATTGTTTAGATGAAATAGATGCTAAAGGACATTGGGATAACCTTTGAAGAGATAGTAGTTAGACATCGTGATAATAAAAGAACAATGAACATGTCAAAGAACCATATTATACATTCAAAAAATAAACATATCAATCAAGTATCACTTTTTGAGAGACAATGTTGCAGAAAAGGAAGTTAGATTGTAGTACATCAATACAAAGGAGAAAATAGAAAATATTTCACTAAACCTTTTCCAAATGATGCCTTTGAGTATCTTAGAGGTATGGTTTGGGTGATAACCCCTCCTTGTGAGAACTAAATGATGCAAGAATGCATCATTCGATTAGTTATTAGAGCTATATTATTATCTAGACTTGATGCTTGGATCTACTCCTCAGGAGGAGTGATCGTAGGAACACAACATAACATATTAGGTGATCAAGCACATAGTATGTTGCAGGTATGAAGATTTGAAAACTCTACACCTTGTAGAGGTGGGATGTGGCACCCTTTTCCATTGATTTCAAAGGGCAAGTGATACAAGTCAAAAATCCCTACTGCCTTAGGGGGAGCTGTGAAGAGGATATTGAGAAGATTGTATTAGGAAATCTACATTTGGGTTGATGGATTTTCACATATGTTGCCATAAATGAAAAAGGGGGAGACTTTTTGAATTTATGCTATTTGAGGTGTTGATATTCATGTTTTTTCATTGATGTCAACATATGTTTTAATTGGATGCATTAGAAGTTTCAAAAAGACTAGTTATCACAGGTACATGTTAGATTGTCTATTGTGTATGGATAGTGTATGGTGTTTCATCATTTGCAAGAATGGATTTGTGTAGAGGGAAGAATGTACACCTTATATATAAGGTTGTTGTATTTTATATTACTATTTGCATGAGTTGTAGTTTTTTTGGTAAAGACTAGTTACAGAGCAGTGACCGAGGATTATGACAGAGATGGTCTCTGAGTTTTTGGAATAACTTAGATGTGAGAATG
Organism: Thuja plicata; assembly: GCA_018584345.1. Lineage (NCBI taxonomy): Eukaryota > Viridiplantae > Streptophyta > Pinopsida > Cupressales > Cupressaceae > Thuja > Thuja plicata. The sequence continues at coordinate 2,698,322 of MU225021.1, read as the reverse complement.
GGTCATGGTATGAGAGCTTAAGGCATGATAGAAGATACATGGGAGAAAATTATTTTTTATTCTTGGGTCATTGGATTCTTAATGACATTATTTGAGGCATGTGGACTTGCAAATATCTATTTGAGGTCGACCACATAGATGTGACATGCTTAATAATGGGCAAGTGTGAATTATGGATCTTGACACATAACTGATGATTTGTATTTGTTAGTTACTTGTGTAAGGTACCATGTGTATCTTATCAAGGGTCTATGTAATTGTTTGTGTATTGGGGATGTCATTATAGGGTGACCTAATTGATTATTGTAACTTGTCTAAAGGAAAGTAGTGTCTTGATGTATAAGGGTATGGATTGGATGTATTGGATGATGCAAGCATGTGGATGCATGTTTTTTTGGATGTAGAGAAGTGATTATTTTTTTAATGTACTTCCTTGGAAATGTAAAGGAAAAACAAGTTGCTATTAGTCAGTTTAATGTTATAAGTATACTTTTATACTTTTCTTTGGACAGTAGATCCAAAAGGTGGATTTAACCTTCACTTTGGGAAGTGTGCTCAGGCAGTGAGATCATCATTTCATTCAACTCCTAACAGGGTTAAGAATACTACTAACATGATTTGTCCTTTAATAGGGACTTTGTACTAGATGTAATAATCAGCTCCTAACATGGCTAGATCGTCTAACGAGGATACAATATTTCTAGTGTATTATTTGTTGGTGTTAATTCCATAGGGGTTTTTCCCTTAACATGGTTTTCCTCAAGAAAAAATAATTGTGTTATGGTGTTGTTCTTGAAGTGTTCATATTTTCATTAAGTAATTAGTTTATAACTTTAAAGTTTAAAATATTTGGCATACAAATGATTCACCCCCCCCCCCCCCTTAGTTTTATTATTCCTAACGGTAATAAAAAATGATAGTATAAACTATTGACAAGACAATGGTATATCAATCATAATAAAAGACAATGGTAACAATCATGAAGGAAAAAGGAAACAGGTTGATCATTATAAAAATAGTGATAAGTAATGTAAATGATCAAAAGTAGTGAGAATAATCTCCAATACCATTATTTCTAAATTCCATGGTAGTGATATGAAGAAAAGGTGACAATGCATGGAGGTCTCCATATATTTCTTGCCTTTAACATAAGTTCTTAAATGTCAATAAAGAATGAATAAATGAATTGCTAGAAGGGTAGATTCACCCAATGCACACAAGCAATGACTTAACAAAGGATTCTTTGGGATAGACATCCCTAATGAGATAATGGACCATACGGTCTCACTAATGGAGTCCTCTCTAGTAGGAAATTTTTTGGGTCCTAGACCGAATATAGACATTGTTAGGTCCTTTGTGGAAAAGAAATGGAAATTAAAAGGTCAAGTGGAAGTAATGGCTATGCCCAAAGGTTTCTTTTCATTCAAGTTTTTGAATGGAGAAGATCTATCCAAAGTTCTGTGTGGGGGACCCTGGATGATGGGAAAACATTCTCTGTCCCTCCAAAAATGGATGACAAGCCTAGATTATAATGATAGCTTTTTCAAGGCAGCACCAGTCTGGATCCACCTTCCAGGGTTGCCTCTAGAATACTGGCATGAGGATATCTTTATGGAGTTTGCTAGTGTTTTTGGTGAGCTCCTTTCCATAGACCCTATGACAGACTCAAGATCAAGACAGGTTTATCCAAGGATCTATGTGAATATTCAATAGAATGTAGAACTCCCTCAAGTTTTAACTCTAAAATCCAAGTTGGGAACCTGGACCCAAGAAGTTGAATATGAGTCTATGCCCTTCGCGTGTTTTACATGCAAAAAATTGGGTCATTGGGTGAAACACTACCCTCTGAAACTAAACAAGGAGAAAAATAAGGAGCAAGATCAACCGAAAGGAACTAGGATGGAATGGAAAAATAAAAATGAGGAAGTAAAGTATCTACTTCCATCTAATGAAGAACAGGAGAAGAGGGAAAGTGAAGAAAAGGAGATGGACCTCTCACAGAGTGCCCAAAAAGAAGAGCCTCAGAAGGAGATAGAGCCCATCCCGATAGTAGAAAGCAATCAAGAAATGACTAAAGAACCAAAGAGTCAGAACTCAAAATAGGAAAAAAGAGGAGAAAAAACTATAGTTGAAGAGAAGGAAAACATCCCTAGAATAGAAGATCAGAAGAATCTTAACAAGGAGGGCTGTAGGGAAAAGGAGATAGTTGGGGCTGACAACATTCAAGACAACAAAGTAGAAATGAGAACTCTGACAATAGTTCCTACTCCTAAAAATTTGACTTCACCTTTGGGAAGGATGAATATTGGTGAGGAGGAGGGCAAGGACAACTCCTGGAGAACAGTGAAAAAAAATAAAAAAGGCTCAGGAAAGAAAGGATCTACAACTCCAATAGGAAACATACAGGGAAAATTATCTGGTAAGAAAACTGAGTACACCTTAATGGGGAACTCAACAATAAAGCAGGCAAAGAAACGAGGGAGTAAAAAACCTGGTTTTCTGACAAGAGGCCAGCAGAAAGTAGACATAGGATCTCCGAAGAATGAGAGAGGAATAAAATCTGAAAAATCTCAAAGAGAATAAGAAAAATAGAATATTGCGTATGGAAGGCAGCTCACCATCCAGCAGGTGTGCTTACCAATTTTACAATGAAGATTGTCTCTTGGAATGTTAGAGGACTAAATGGTCCTCATAAACAAGACATAGTTAGAAAATTAGTTAGAGATTCCAAGTTAGATATGATTTTGATTCAAGAAACTAAAATGTCTAAAGACAAAATTGAAAAAACAAAATTGATGAAAAATGGAGCTTGTTTGGGTAGTAGCTCGGATGGGGCTTCGGGGGGCCTGGCTATCTTTTGGAACCAAGCTTCTTTAGTCTATAATTTGATCAAAGAAGAAAAAAACTTCCTAGCTACGAAAGTTCAAAGTACTAAAGACAAGTTTGAGTGGATCATTATTAATGTCTATGCTCCAAATACGAAAACTGGAAGACTCAAACTCTGGAAGAAACTTCAGATTTTAAAGCAGACCTACATCAACACAAACTTCTAGATCATGGGAGATTTTAATACTTCTTTGAAGCAGGAAGAGAAGTTTGGAGGTAATTTATCTCAGGTGGATAGTAGGATGGATCTGATGGACTTTATTTTAAAAGAAGGCTTGATGGACGTCAATCTGGAAGGCATAAACTTCACTTGGTCTAACCGTAGAGTGGGAGCTGACCTTATTCAAGTCAAGCTCAATAGAGTGCTGATCAACCTAGAGTGGTACACTCATTTTTCTTGCACCCTCTCTTCCATCTAAAGAATAGGTTTGGATCACTTCCCTATCTCTTTTACCTTTTCTCCTTTTCATGGTAAAAGAAATGCTCCTTTTAGATTTGAAAAAATTTGGCTAGATCATCCTAACCTAGAGAAAAAGATTAGAGAATGGTGGAACATTGAGGTGGAAGGTACAACAATGTTTATTATTGCTAAGAAACTGGCTAATGTCAAGAAAAATATCAAAAGTTGGAACAAGAATGTGTTTGGGGACATCTTCAAAACTAAAGATAAAATTCAAATGGAATTAAAGGAAATTCAAGAGGAAATTCAATCTGAGGGACTATCAGAGAATTTGAGATCAAAAGAGCAGCAGGTTCTTGTGGATTACCACAATATAATTTCTAAAGAGGAAACGTTCTGGAGATAGAGATCTAGATCGTTATGGCTCAAAGCTGGAGATAAGAATACTAGATTCTTTCACCTCACGGCCCTCAAACACAAAGCCTCAAACATGATTCATTCCTTATCTGCTCCTAGAGGAATCATCACCAAGGAAGAGGAAATTAGAAAGGAGATGATGGAGTACTTCGTGGGCCTCCTAACTAAGGACCAAAATCTAAGTCATGAGGATCAAAGAAAACTTCTTGACTGTATCCCTAGTATCTTGGACAATCAGAGTAACTCTTTTCTTAAAGCTATACCAAAGGAAGCTAAAATTAGGAAGGCCATGCTATCATTTGAAGGAGAAAAATCCCTAGGGCTGGATGGCTTTCAGATGTTCTTCTTCCAGCATTTCTGGGAAATTACTGGTAAAAATGTGTGCTCTTCTATTAAGGAGTTCTTTGGTCCTAAAAATATCCTCAAAGAGCTCAATGCTACTTTCATAGCTCTTATTCTGAAAAAATTGGGAGTTGATACTATGGACGGCTTTAGACCAATAAGTCTGTGCAACTCTTTTTATAAAATCATATCTAAAGTCCTTACTTCTAGATTGTTGAGCATCCTTCCTAACTTGATCTCTCCTCAGCAGAATGGCTTTGTGCCAGGGAGATAGATTCTAGACTCGATTATGGTTGTTCATGAGAATATCCATTCTCTCTTAGTGTCAAAAAAACAAGGTTTTCTGATGAAATTGGATTTGTCCAAAGCTTATGATAGAGTGGACTGGGAATTCCTCCCCTATGTCTTGAGTTCCTTTGGTTTTGATGAGGGAGTGATCAAACTCATAATGCAGCTGGTAACTACGGTCTCCTCTTCAGTTTTGGTTAATGGGGGATCCTCTCATTTCTTCCACCCTTCTAGAGGCTTGAGGCAAGGAGACCCCATTTCTCCTATTTTGTTTTCTATCATGGCAGAGAGTCTAGGGAGATTTATCCAAAGCCTTGTGAACAAAGGTATGATCTCTGGGCTTCAACCCTCTTCTGCCCAATTGAGATGCTCACATGAGAAATTTGTAGATGATACAATATGATGGGAGAAGCTTTAGTTAAAGAAGCTATAAATATGAAAATGGCATTGAATACTTATACTGGAGCTTCTGGCCAACTAATAAACTAGGAAAAAAGCTCTCTCTTTTTCTATAACACTCCTGAAGACAGACAAAGGAATATTTCTTCAATATTAGGCTATAAGATTGGGATTCTCCTGACTCCTTACCTCAGCCTCCCTCTCTACCTTAAACCTAATGAGGTTTTTTGGAATAAGATCATTGATAGATTTCACAATAAGCTTGCAGGTTGGAAAGGAGCTACCCTTAGCCTTGCTAGGAAAGTCCAACTTCTTAAGTCTACTCTGTAGAATCTCCTAGTCTATGCTCTGAGCCTTTTCAAGATCCCTAACAAGTTTTCTGAATTGATTGAAAAAATCCAAAGGTGTTTCTTATGGTCGGGAGTTGAGGAAAAAAAAAATTTAGTCTTGTTTCTTGGGATGTGGTTTGTAAACCCAAAAAATGGGGAGGATTGGGGATCAAAAGCATAAAGAATACTAATAAGGATCTAATGGAAAAACAATGCTGGAGAATCTTTGAGGAAGAAAAGGAATGGAATTCTATTCTGAAAAGGAAATACCATATCCATTCTCTTGAGGACATGCTTAATAACTCCCAAGAAGTCAATGGATCCTTCATATGGAATAGCATCTATATAGGAAAAGAGCTAATAAAAAAGGGAGTGAGATGGAAACTGGGAAATGGTAGGAAGATAAATTTCTGGTAGGATAAATGGCTAGAAAATAAAGCCCTTAGAGAGAATGAAGAGTGGAGCTTAGCTATTCTTGACTGCCAAGATATTGTGGGAGAAAAGGTGGCAGACTACTAGATTAACAAAAAATGGGTGGACCTTGGTTCCTTTGAGGGAATACCTTCTCAAATCAACGCCCAACTCAATTATTGGTTTCCTACTAATGCTCTGGATTCTTTGATCTGGAGCCTGGAACCTAATGGAAAATTCTCTGTTGCTTTGGATGTGGCCCTTCTTCTCTCTAGTAGCTCCTAGCCTCTCAATGCTCAAGTTTGGAATTCCAACCTTATCCCTAAAATTAACATGTTTTTTTGGCTTCTGACACTAGACAAAATCCTTACGGTGGAAAATCTCTGTAAAAGAGGTTTCATCATGCCAAACATATGTTACCTTTGCCTCTCTGAAGCTGAAAATAGTAACCATCTATTGATACACTATCCCTTCTCTAATCAAGTTTGGGACTTAGTGTTTATGTATTTTAATGTGGATTGGGTCAAACCTTATAGTGCTCAGGAGCTGATTATTCAATGGTTGTGTCCTCAAAAGGGTAAAGACTATAAGGAGATGTGGAAGCTCTTCCTACCTCACTTCTCATGGAGGATATGGAAGGAGAGGAACAATAGGGTCTTCAGAGAGAAAAAATCCTCCCATAAAGTTGTGGCTAACCATATAATAAGAGGTATGCTAGAAAACTTTAATGTTTCTTTTCCTCAAAGTAAAAACATTTTGAATCTTCAGGAAATATCAAGTTCCGAATGGGGGATCCCTAGAAAACAAGAGACTAAGACTTTAGATAAGAGGGAAAATACAAGATGGTCTCCTCTGCCTTATGGTTGGGAAAAAGGCAACTTTGATGTAGCTGCTAAGGGGAATTCAGGAAAAGTTGGAGGTGGTGGATGTTTAAGAGATAGTGATGGGAATTGTCTAGGAGTAGTTGTTGTTCCTCTTGGAAATCAAACGAACCATGTAGCCGAAGAAATGGTGTCTCTTATGATTGTCAGTCAGGCTAAAGAAAAAGGAATTTTGAAATTCTGGTTGGAGGGAGACTCATTAAACATCATTAACTGTATCAAAGGCAAAGTAAAAGCATCCTGGACTATAGCTCACATAATAGACAAAATCAAATCGACTCTGCTTCTCTTTGAATAAATTTTTGTCTCCCATGTGTATAGGGAAGTAAATAGGGTTGCGGATAGTTTATCCAACAGGGGTGTCAATTGTGAAGCAATGACATCATGGAATGGGGAGGTGGATTTAAGTTTTGAGATTTCGCATCTCATCAAGTACGACAAAGTAAATCAAAATGAAGGCTTACCGCAAACAAGTATTAATAATGATTACAACAGCTAAGTTTAATTATGTCATTTATTGTCAGTCAAGGCTTGTGGGTTTGAATGAAATTGCCTACTCACATGGATTGTGGGTCACAAATAGAAAGAAAAACTAGAGAAAGCTTAAGCTCCACTCTCTGCTAAACTGTAGCCTGTTAGTTCAAAATTCTGCAATGATGGGGGGTGGTTTGAAGAGGGAGGAGCCGATGGACTGCTCGAAATGGAAGAAAAAGAAGAAGGTTTGGAAAAGACTCAGGAAAGGAGGATTTACGAACTTCATGGAATGTCTGCACAGTGCTGATAAGGAAATTATGAAGAAATTTACAAATGGATGGAAGAATGGGAGGGTGAATCTATGGGGTAAATCTATCCCTCTTACCCTGAACCTCATCTCTGAAATAATAGGCATTCCTATGGATGGAATGAAGTTTTATAGGGATGATAAGAGGACGAGCACTCAAGCCTTCAAAATCTCCCCGAAGAATGAAGAAGAGCAAGCCCTTCTGACCAAAAGCAGGGGAGATTATGTAGACATTAAAAAGATTAAAATCCATTGGGCCAACATCCTTACAGTGATGATCGAATACTTTACACTGGATGGTAGATATTCTAAAATCTATAATCTCCATTTCATCCTAGAAAATCATTTTAGGCACCAGAAGCTTGTCTCTTTACCCTATTATTTGCTCAGCTCTCTGAATAATATTATTATTGAACATAAGAAAAAATCTTCGAACCTAGTTGTGCATTAAGGTTTTATTCTACTTATTTTTTATTATGTTAAAAATCAAGTCTCGGACCCTATCCCTCAAAGGGTCAAAGGGAATTTCAGGAAGTTGAACTGGGATATCAAGAAAGTGAAAACTAAGAAGAGGGTTAACAGAAAGATTAAGAAAATGGAGATCATTAGGGAAGAAATGGAGGTTATGCCTAACACCCAGAGCATTGATGAGGATAAAACCTAGGATGAGGAAAAAATGGAAGAGCTAGAGATAAATGAGGGTGATTTGGGAAATCCCACGATGAGTCAGGCTGAAGATGATGAGGACTTCAATAATGAGGATGATAACATAGCAGCGGAAGACATCAATCTGAATGAGGAAGATGAGACCAGGGAGAAGGAAGCGGACAACCTCAAGCAGAATGAGGAAGAAGAAAATAGGGATAATGAAGAAGAAAAGGATGAAAAAGAAAAAGAGGAGGAGGAGAATAAAGAAATAGAAATGCAGGTTAATAGAATTCTGAGGAAAGATGGTAAGAAGAAGAAAAAACAAAAACTTAACTTGGACTACAAAATGGTGGTTTTTGAGGTCGATGAGAGAATCCCGAAATGCACAGAGGACTATGGGGCTAACATGGAAAAGTGGATTGGGGAGGAAATGAATATGATGAAACTACACCTCAAGAACATGCAAGAAGCAATGGAGCCTCTCAATTCCAGAATGGTATAAATGGAGAAGGAGGTGAAGATTAAAGTAAATAACAAAAATAAAGATGATGACCTTATTGTTAAGGTTAATGAAATTATAGAAGATAAGTTCAATGAGATGAAAGCCCAAATCAGTCACAATGGGCACATGATAAATATCATTCTGAAACACAGTAATGAAGGGCTGAAATTTTCTATCCAAAATCTCAAAGCTTTATATGCCTACTTGGGAATGAGTCTACTGGAAAGAACTACTTTCACGATGGAAGGTGATATTGAGAGCGGGGGCTCGAGCACTAGAACTCGTAGAGGTGTCAAAAGAAAAGTTCTAGAGATCCCTAACGAGATGCTAAAGCTGAAGGAGTCCATTGACTTGATGGAAAACATGTAGAAAGAGGCTTAGGAAGCCTATGAAAAAATGCATTAAGTTGGGCGCTGCACTGGAAGGTTTGCTGGTTTTTTGCTTGAAGTTTTGCTGGTAACTGTGCTTTTTTGACTGGTTTTATGCTTCCTCAGGTTTTGGGTTGTTTGTTTTGGTCCTGCTCTTTTGTTCGTAGCAGGCATACTATGTTTGTAAGGGTTTTCATTGCTTATCTTTAATCTCCTATTGTAAAAGGTTTTAGGTACCTTTCAAAACCTGTTTTTACCTTAATCAAAAACACGGAGTTTTCATACCATCATCCATGAATCTCAAAAAGATAATATTTCTCTACAAAGAAGTATGACTACATTTTGAGTGTGATTATTTTCAAAGGGTTATAGAAGTTGTTAAGGGGAATTTTTTACTTTCATTATGAATCTTTTAGAAAGAGGTGGGAAAGGAGTTATAAATGATAAAATGTGATAACCATTTCCAAGGAGTTTCATTTTGAACTTTAGAGTTGTTTTCATTCATTGAAGCATGATTTTAGAGAAGAAGGATCAGTGCAAGAGGTTTCTATTTAAGTATTGAAGATATGCCATAATGAGGTCACTAGAGTTTAGAAGGCCACCTCAAAGTGTGTTGAAGGATAGGACATCAAGATGAAGCTTTTAAGATATGGCTAAATGTAAAAGGTCCCAAGCCTTGTTCCTATTTTATGATTTAAAGAGAAGTTAATGGGTTGAGTGAAGTGCACACCATTAAATTCCTACCTCATTTGACGAGGAGATTTCTCCCCCTTTTGGTGTTTTGAGATGAGTTTTGTCTAGTTTTGTAGAATGAGAAGTTACCCATTTAAATATAGAGCATATCCATTTTATATTATTCAAAATATCCATCTTCGTTTGGTTAATAAAGCATGACAAGACCAAATCCTGTAATATATGACTTATAGCCTTCCTTGGACTATTGGAAATCTAGACACCTACAACAGTTGAATTAATAAATATTGGAGTAATACCAACCACTTTCATGTTAGAAACTTACTTCAAGGCCTTGACTATTTTACCAATTTTTCAATGGGGATCAATGAGAGGAAATGTATAAACAACAAAGTAAAAGCATGGCTCACAAAGGGAACTCTTAGTTTTCTCTTTAATTATTCTTTTATACTATGAACCTGTGAGGTTTGGTTGGCTGGATAGACATGGGTTCAATTAGATGGCCTATATTAAGAAGAAAGAAAATTTAAATCTTGGATGAACCTATTTTGGATTATTTGAGAGTTTTATTTTATGTTTATAGAAAATAGAGTTAACATTCCTTTAAAGAAAAGTTTTGTCGGAATTATTTTAATTTTATTACTGAACAATGCAAAATCATATATAAAATCTGAATTTTTACTGAACACAAAAATATGATATAGTATATTATAGTTCTTAATTTACTGAGATCAGAAAAAAAATTATAGTTCTCCAAATTTTGGTAGTGTTGTGATCATCATGAAACAATTTGTTAAGATCGGATAAAACAATAGAATATTGAAAAATAAAACATCTCCATCCATAGCCAAACTCCAATTCTGTGATAAAAAATAAATAATAGACAATGAAAATAGTATGCATACCTTGTGTTTACGAAAAAAATATTCAAGATGTGTCCTAAAGGTAGAAATTTTCTCCTTCAAAATATCTATTCCTATTTTAGTGACATTATCTCCAAGTTACATGTATTGATCCTATAGATTAAAAATTTATGAATGATTAAATGTTAGAAGTAAATGTTGATACAAAAAAAAAATCAATTTTATTTGAAGTCATATGCAGAACAAAGAATATAAGGTCATTGTGATCTTACAGACTTAAAATAATGGATAATCAAAAATGACCTTAAGATCAATTTATGGTCCTTGTTGGAGGATATACATATAGATATAGGAACAACATATAGCTATGAGATGACAATTTAAACCTACATAATTTAAAGCTATAGGAACAACATATAGCTATAGGAACAACATATAGCTACATGATGACAATTTAAAGCTATAGGAGTAACATATAAAGCTACAAGGATAACATATAACTACAATATTTAGCTACAGGAACAACATAAAGCTATAGGAACAACACATAGATGTAATTACCTAAAAGTGGTCAACTAAACCCTAATCCCCTAATCTCAATCTTTCATCAAGGAACCCCTAATCTTGATCACCTTAAGTACTAACCTAAAGGAAACTCAACATCCCCAGTCTGATCTGACCTAAACCTTAGGTCCTAATCTATCATCACACTTGATTTAATTATTTAATTCCTAAATCCTAAAATATAGGCAATTAAACCTTATGTCATTTATTTAATTAATATCCTAGTATGTTGAATGAATAAATAGATTATTATATCAATTAAATGTAAAAAGGAATTAAAATTAATAAATTGAGTAAAATGAGTATTTAAATAATTTAAATATTCAAAAATGTATTTTTTGTCATCATTTTAGTTAACTAAACATCAAATTAGAAACAAATCTTTATTGTCTAGTTAAGTAAGTCTCTTCTTCTCCTCATTTTGGAAACAATCTAGTTAACTGAGAATTGACTCAATTAACTCCGCTTTCAATTTTAGAAGTTTCCCAAATGATTGATCAGCCAGTTTAGTTAACTGACTCTCTCAACCAATGAGCTTCTTTGCACATGGGTTATTCTTCCTTGAATGAATTTTGTTTGTTCATCGAAGTTCAATCTCGATCATCGATTCAAGAGATATTTCCTATAAAATAAAGCTTCATTTTCATCACAAAAGAGCCAATATTTTTTAAGTAGATTTATTATGCATCTTTTTACTCTCATCTTTCATTGAGCATTTGTGCATTTTTACATGTTTACATATAATTTCAATTGATAATTTAGGAAGATCTCATTTGGGTTTTAAAATAAAATAAGCTAATCTTTGGATGAATCTTTTTGTACTTACATGATAGAATAATCATCTTTGAAAATCCCTCATTTAGACAGTGTCAAGTGACTGTGTTTGCAATGATATGAAAGAAAACTCATACTCCTTCCTACTAGAAGGCAATATGTTGTTTTAGAATAATTTATTGTTTTTGTTGTTCTATGTTTTCTTAGATTAACTATGCAATGACCTATTGAAGTGTGCATTGATATCTTAGAGGTCCACATTTCACACACACATTTTTGGCACCCACCATTGGTCTCTTAGCCTTCATTTTTGAAAAAAAAATAGCATTTTGTTCTGGAGGGAAGGAAAAAGATAGTAGAAACATCATCTCTGGTAGTTCTTCCATCGAATCCAGGACCTTTTCGTCATCTCTACACTTTATTACAAAATTTCCCTTCTGCATTTCATCATCTCCCGTCAGCATTTCATCATCTCTAGAAGGTATAAAATTTAAATTACGTCATTTCTAGTTTTTTTTCATTTTCTACGGGATATTTTAGCGTTTTCAGTAGTTATTTAGTCATCTATGGGATATTTCATCATTTTCAGTGGTCATTTCATCATTTTCAGTAAAACATCATTTTGTGTCACGGTTTCATCATCCATAAAACAAAGAGAAAAAACACAGGGTTATTTCTTGATCATGGACTAATGGCTAACATTTGATTTTTTTCTGGTCTGATCATTAAAACATCCTACCAAGTGTATGTAGGATGTTGTCAAAGATTTGAAAAAAAACATCAAACTACTAACGATGTCTTGCAAGTTTCCTATTCAAGAATTTACTTAACGTTTTTTTTTTTAATATATCAACATCGCATGAAATACATTAATTACATAACAATCTTCTTGATGTGTTTGAAATGGAAATGATGTGAGGAGATTATGCTCATGCCCTTTTAGGGATGCTAAAAATCCAGAAGTGTGGTTGTCATTTGTTTGCAGTATGATCACCTTCTAGAGGGTTAGTCGGACTAGGAAAAAGTAATCACCCTGTGAGAACAACCCAAGTTAGGATAGGCTAACGCCCAGCCACTCCAATTTACTATAAATAAATCGCTTCCTTGAGAGTAAAGTCTTAGAAGATGAATACCATTTGAGATTATACTCTTCTCTCACCTGACACATAGTAGGGTCCTCGGGTCTCAATAATGTTTATGTGACTACTTGTGCTAAGGTTATTTGTGGGGATATATGCCTCAAACATGTATGAATAGACACAAAGGATGTATTCTAATGGAGACCCTTAATAAGAACCCTAGAATAACAACCACCCGAATCACCTTCAAAAGTGGGATAATCTAGGTGCAAGGGAGATAGTAACACCCCCAAGAAAATCACCATATGATTCCCCCATTAGCGCTTGGAGTTAGATAATATGGCATCACTAGACCCATTGTGTAGCTAGTTTTGATTGTATTCTTATTAGCTCTTGGGTGTGTACATAATTTTGTGAGAGAGTATTTTTCCACTTTTCCAATCTTCTGAGATCTAGCGTTTTCCTATTTTTATTGGGTTACTTTGTTGTCTAATGTGTTAAATGTGTTTGAAAACCAAAAATGACAAAATCAAAAATTAAAAAATCTATGAAATTGAGAGTAGAAAACAAAATTCTTGTACAACATTGTATCCTGACTTGTATGAGTCATGATCTTTCTCCTATTTACTCGTATCACCCCATGAGAATAATCATATCACCTAGTGAGAGTACTCGTACAGTGATGTGCATTTTTTTTGTCTATGTTGACCTATTGTATGCACTCCAGCATGAGAAACCTAGTTCCTCAAATTATCCATGGGGAATACTCGTATGAGTCTACACTTACTTGTACTACATTTTGAATTATTTTCCTAGATCCTCTTGTTGACCTATTTTTTCTGATGACTACATCTTTGAGTAGTTTTTGTGTTTTCTCTTGCAATCCTAGTTCAAAACTGTGAGCTCGTCCTAGTTATTATCATTGGTCTGATGACATGTAATTGATTGAATGTTTGATAATGTTAATTTGAAGATGATGCAAGACCTTAAAATAGTTAACGGTTTGTATTTCCATTGATGTCAACTTGATATAATCTGTACGGTCATCTACATAATGCCAAAGACTTTAGAGAATCAATGGAGCAGAGATTATGGTTTCAACAATGCATAAAAGTCAAGTATTCACTAAGTGACAGACAACACTGATGGAGTGCACACCATCGGTAAAGGCAAAGAAAAAGTCACAGTGATGCCTGACGAGCAGATGACAGTCTTTCCCAACAAATAAAAATCCTATGATGCTCAACAGATGGAGATCCTGAAGCTAACTGGAGTTGTATCGATGGAACTGGCAATTTTCACCGATGACTAACTATAGAGTTGACCGACAGAACAGAGAGTTCAAAAAATGACAAAATATCTAGCTGGCAGAGCTTAAGGATAGACTTAACTAGTTGTTTTATTTTTTTTCTTCACCCAGAGTTAAGTAATTGATTTAAATAAGATTTATATAGTTGACAAGATAACTACGAGATAAATCAGGAGTTAAAGCCGTAAATCAGATTGGTTGGATTGTTTTTCATGCCAAGAATCAAGAATTAAGGAATATCATGTCTATATAAGAGACAAGAATAATTCATTTCCATAAGCAATCAGATACATGGGGAGTGAATAGAAAGAGGATGCTGAAGAGAAATTGATGAAGGATAACTTCATACAGTCCTGATCAATCAAGCTAAAGGAGAGATAAATAATTCTATAGACACCAGCGAACAGTGAAGCACAGCATCACAGAGTAGAAAGTGTGGAGCACAAAGAATTGAATTGATACATTGATCATAAAGGTATTGTACTTAAATAGATCTGAAAATCTGCAATTCAAGATGCATTAGAAACATGACATAATATTTCATTTTAACCATTGAAGCATCAAGTCTCTTAATAGAGCAGGACTTAATCATCTTCTATAATTGAGGTATATCCTAACAGATTGCCAAAAAGGTTGATTCATGAAAGTAGCATTGAATTTTCATAAAGCCT
>MU225021.1:2667148-2678994 GCA_018584345.1 Thuja plicata | reverse complement strand
TAAGAGAACAAGTTCAAGAAAAAGAGGTGATACTTGAATATGTGCAATCAAAAGAACAATTGGCTGATATCTTCACCAAGCCACTTCCCAAGGATACATTTGAGTACTTAAGAAAGAGACTAGGGGTCAAACCCATGTCTACCAGTCAGTAAAGGACTGAAGGCTGCATCATCCTATATATTAGCAGAATATCATTCATGTTGATGCAAGCAAAAGATGGACTTCAAAGCTACATCTATATATAGAAAGGTATATATCAAAACCGAGCACTAGAGCATATTGTTGTATTACTGATGGATAAGGGAAATTCAAGGAATATATATATATATATATATATATATATGGAAAGAATAAAATAGTTGTTTGACATAAATCTTAGATATTTGTAAAATATTTGTTTGGCATTGTTGTCAAAGGGAGAGAAAGTATCCATATTATCATCAGAAACTATTCATTATCAGATTACTCCAAATAGGGAGAGATCATATCCATAGGGAGAGAATTTGTATAAAGAAATCATATACAAAGGGAGAGTTGCTAACAAGAGACAGAGACATCAAAGAAGAAGAATAGTCAAAAGAGAGAAATTGAAACAAAAAGAGAACACAACACATCAGAAGAAGAAACACAGAAAGCTGCAAGAATCAAATCTAAGCTAACACAGAGCTTACCAGTGGTCAGACATTTTTATTCGTTATCAAAACAAAGTGTTTGGTAATTTGATGAATTTCAAAAATTGTATTTCATATTGTATTAGAAATAGTATAGTGTGATAATATAGTATGTTTCCATCAATGCCAAAGGGAGAGATTGATGACATGTAACTGATTGAATGTTTGATAATGTTAAGTTGAAGATGATGCAAGACATTAAAATAGTTAATGGTTTGTATTGTCATTGATGTCAACTTGATATCATCTGTACGGTCATGTACATAATTCCAAAGACTTTAGAGAATCAATGGAACATAGATTATGCTTTCAACAATGCATAAAAGTCAAGTATTCACTAAGTGATAGACAACACCGACGGAGTGCACACCATCAGTAAAGGAAAAGAAAAAGTCATAGTGATGCCTGATGAGCAGATGACAATGTTGCTCGATGAATAAAAATCCTATGATGCCCAACGGATGGAGATCCCAAAGCTAACTAGAGTTGCACCAATGGAACGAGAAGTTTTCACCAATGACTAACTGCAGAGTTGACCGATAGAACAGAGAGTTCAGAAAATGAGAAAATATCTAGCTAGCAGAGCTTAAGGATAGACTTAACTAGTTGTTTTATTTTTTTTATTCGCCCAGAGTTAAGTAATTGATTTAAAGAAGATTTATACAGTTGGCAAGAAGATAACTATGAGATAAATTAGGAGTTAAAGTCATAAATCAGATTGGTTGGATTGTTTTTCATGCCAAGAATCAAGAATCAAGAATCAAGAATTAAGGAATATCATGTCTATATAAGAGACAAGAATAATTCATTTCCGCAAGAAATCAGATACACGGGGAGTGAATAGAAAGAGGATGCTGAAGAGAAACTGATGAAGGATAACTTCATATAGTCCTGATCAATCAAGCTGAAGGAGAGCTAAAGAATTTTGCAGACACCGACGAACAGTGAAGCACAACATCACAGAGTAGAAAGTGTGGAGTACAAAGAATTGAATTGATACATTAATCAAAAAGGTATTGTACTTAAATAGATCTAAAAATTTGCAATTCAAGTTGCATTAGAAACAGGTCATAATGTTTTAGTTTAAACATTGAAGCATCAAGTCTCTTAATAGAGTAGGACTTAATCATCTTCTATAATTGAGGTATATCCTAACAGATTGCCAAAAAGGTTGATTCATGAAAGTAGCATTGAATTTGCATAAAGCCTATTGATAGCCTAAGAAGAAGGTTGATTCAAGGATGGTAGCAATATTTGCATAAAGCCTATTGACAGTCTAAGAAGGAGGCTGATTCAAGGATGGTAGCAAAACAAATGCCAGATACTAAGTGACAATCTATGTATAAAATCCTCTAACAAGGTCACACTTAACAGTGTGTTTATAATCTTTAACAGGGTTGGCTCCTAACAGGGCTCACTTCAAAAGAGTGAAAATTTGGGGTACCGGTCCTAGTGGTTTTTCCCTTAACAGGGTTTCCACATTAAAATCTATGTTATGTGTGTATGGTTTATTACTTTACTATTTTATATTTTACATATGCATTTGTGGATTTATTGGTATAATCTGCATATTTACTGAGTATCGGTAAATAGTTTTTACTTCTTATCGTTTATCAAGGACAATAACGATAGACAAGGTAAACCGATAGACAGTTAGTTATTATAAGTATTTCATGGCATGCGTCTTGTAGGGACTTAATAATCTGAGGTGTATTGTTTAGTGGATTAAAGATTAAAGGATAAATTTTTGAGGCCACTGATTCACCTCCCCCTCTCAGTTATTACTAACATGGTCATATTTCATTTGTAGCCTGACTTATTCTATCATGAATCTTGTTTTGTTAATCTAGTCCATTAATAAGTATGTCACCATAAGATTGTTCTTATTTTCCTGCATTGTCCTTATTTTGAGTCGTGAGTGCGGATTCATTAACCTTGACTCAAAATCAGAGTCTATTGCATCTCCTTCTCAGTTAAGCATTCCCCTTTGTTATCATCACCATCATTGATCTTGGACATAGTCAGAATGTTAGCATTACTTCAACACCTATTGTGAAAATCAGTTAATTTATGCCTATAAAAACTAGAAGCTCTTTTAGACAATTTCAAGAGGAAGAGAGACAATATGAGGAAACCCTCTTTTTATAGAGAAATCAGAAACTGCAAATGATTCAATCTCCCCTCAAAGAAGGTCACCTGATTAAAAAATTTCAGGAGAAAGAAAAGGGCGAGAGCGTTCTAGATGTAGAAATCACATTTCTTTTATCTTGATTACTAATAGTCAACATTCCTCGAGTGAGTCTAATCCTAATGAGGTTAGTATTTCCAGATGTAAAAATGACAGAGACTTTCTCAAGATGATCAAAACTATCATGAATCGAGAGAAAGAACAATACTTTTTGGAATTAGCACAACAGGACCACAACTTCCTCCTCAATATAGGGTTGAAGATGTCATCACTAGAGAGGAAGAAAATCCTTTGACACTAGTGACAAAAAAACTACAAGACTTGCAAACTAAGATACAAGAGATGAAAATGCCAAAAGAGAAAGCAACCACAAAATATTCTATGGACACTATTTGTCCATTTCCTTTTAATAAAGGCTTTTACTTACCTCCATTCCCACGTAGAGTGGAAATCTTGAAATTTGATAAATATGGTGGTCAATATGATTCACAGGATCATGTTCGGGAATTCTATGCCCTATGCACAAAATTTATGCATGAATAGAAGTACCTCATGTGTCTCTTTCCCCAGACTCTAGGTGGCCAAGTGATGGAGTGGTTTTCAAAGTTACCCACTAGAATCAAAACTTTTGATGAATTGATAAATCTATTTTGAAAACATTATTCGTACAACATACAACATCCCATGACAATGACCAATTTGTGAAATACCAAACAAAAAATGGGAGAGAATTTCCTAACTTTCCTTCAGTGATGGAAGAAATTCTTTTCTCAATATCCACGTCTCATAACTAAATCTGAGAAGATGGATATATTCACTAACGTGTTGATCCTTGAGTACAACTTCCCCATTCAGATGCAAGATCTACCCACTTTTGACAAAATAGTGAAGAGTGCACTTAAAAATAGAAGATGCACTTGTTAGAAAGGGTGAGGTCACCCTTTAAAAGGAAATAAATTATGGTTCCAATTCCAAATAAAATAAAAAATACTTTAACAAAAATAAACATGTGGTAAATGATGGGATCGTCAACTATGATGTTTCTCCTCAACCGAAGCCAGCAATTTTTAATCTAACAAGAATCACAAAGGCCTTAAATTTTTTTGAGAACACTGCTAAAACTCCTTTTAAAGGAGCCAGTAATATCATGAACGAAAATGCTTGGATCAAGTGCAAGAAAAACATGGCTCCTTTAGGTGAATCCTACAAATCACCACTTAAGACTCTTCTAGAAAATAAACTGATCACATTGCTAGATAAATCTAGACCATATGAACCATAAGCCAAACCAAATTGGTTGAGTGATAATGAATACTATTAATTTTACTAGAACAAGGGACACAATATGGAGAACTACATGAGACTTAAACATGAGATCCAAGATGTCATTGACAATGAAACAATTGTAGTTGGCAATCATGCCATGAATTTTGGTCATAAAGCATTCAAAAACCCCTTGCCTAAGTGTAAGAAAGAATAAATCTCCAAGAGAGGTGCCATAATAAATTACACATATGGCACCAATGATGATGACACCATTCATATGCTTGATTCATTCTCTCTTGAGTATTTGAATGTCATCATTGTCAAGAAAAATGAGAAAGTGTCTAGATATGCTAATGTTGTGACCTACGAATAGGAAATGTTCACCTTAAGAGGATTTGGACCTTCCGATCCCTCTATGTCTAGTAGCCAACCAACAACATCATGACCCTCTACATTGACCTATAAAAAACTAGTTTGGACTATGTCGAAGGTGTCAAATTCCAAAAAACTGGTTCATCTCATGCTACTGACTATAACATTATCGAGAAATTACAAAGAACGAATGCCCAAATCTCAATCTTGAATTGCTCAAAATCTCTCCAGCTCACAAAGAGATTCTAGATAAGGCCTTTTCAGCTACCAATGTCCCTAAGGACTTGGACTTGGATCAGTTTCAATCCATGGTGGGTCACTTGACCTCACCCCACTACTTGCCATTTTTGGAAGAAGATGATAATTATTTGAGTCTCCCTAATAATCTCCCTCTACACATCAAAGTTATGATCCAAAAGCATCATCTCAAATGAGTCTTGATAAATGGAGGTGTAGGATTGAATATTTATACTTACAAGCTAATAGAAGAACTGGATTTTTCAGAATATGTCATTGATCTCAAAAAGAAAATAACAATAAATGCATATGTTGAACAAGAAAGATATTCCAAAGGTCTCATGACTCTACCTATTAGAGTGGGTCATGTAGAAAGGGAGGTCAAGTTTCAAGTGCTAGATCTTCTGCTTGAATACAACATTTTGTTGGGAAGACCCTGTTACAAGTGTGATTGTCATTGTACAAAAATATTGACTTGTTAATACTCGATACAACCACTAGACTTATAGAATCCACATGAGGTGGTTAAACCATGTCATGAATCCTGAGGGGAGTGCTGAACATTTTTCCAACAATCTCCCCCTCAATGTTACCCAGGGGGATTCAAACCCGTGACCAAGATCTGATACCACTTGTTACAAGTGTGATTTCCATTGTACCAAAAGGTCAACCTATTAATACTCGATACAACCACTAGACTCATAGAATCCACAATAGATAGTTAAACCATGTCATGAATCTCAAGGGGAGAGATGACCATTTTTCCAACAGAACCTGGATCCATGAGATGCAAGATGTCCCATCTACAGGGAAGACCCTGTATCCAGTGCATCAAATTCCCTTTCACTGATGTTGAAGTCACTATTCCTATAGATACCAACTATGCCTACAATGCACTGAGATAGTTGATTGACACTCTCATTTCACACAATAGAGAAGCTTCAACTTCTGAGTCAGCTAGAGAATTGATGAAATAAATGGAGAAGAAGATAAAAACTAGAGATATTGGTATGAGTGGATACATAGTGGAACATGTTATCGCTGACATCCCTTCCTACATCACCCAGGTCTTATTGGAGACTTTCAGAAGTGAGAAAAACATTAACAACACTAGTGAAAGTAATATATGATGATAGCTTTCTCCAGGAAACTATGCCGCTAGAGGATGAAAATGAAGAGAAAGAAATCTTGGAATGGTTGTATAAACAAACCTGGGGATAATGATGTAAAAAATTATGAGATCTTCCCGAAGAAATATGCAAAGAGATATGAACTGGTTCAACACATGGGTTATCCATGGATAGGTCCCATAGGATGTAATCAAAATGGACTCATGGAACCTATTTCTCTCAAGCATAGAAGTTCTATGGATATAACTGGCCTAGGTTTCTTATTAACTAAAGAAGGAGAAAGAATGGCATCCCCCTGCAAGTGGGATGACTCTATTGAGGAACATGAATATACTTACCCTATTCCTCTATGTACCCATCCTCTCCTTAATTTGGACATAGAATAAAATCCCCAGGTCAATGTTATTGAAGAGAAAGTCTCAGAGGAATAGCTTGTGGTTCTTGATCAAGTAGAAGCTTCAAATTCCCACAAAAGTCTTGAGGGAGAAGAAGAGGACATAACCTGGTGCAAGATCACCCTAGACAAACTAAGTTTTCCTTTTTCATTCCTGGACTCCCTCAAGTCCATAATAGTCTATAGGACATGTTAGTCTAAAGGTTTCATATTGGGCACATCTTTGTAAGACCTAGTCCCAAGATTGGCATTAATAAGCCCTTGGTCAACTATTGGTAAACTAGTGTCCCAAACCTTAGAAATAGGTTAATTTATTATTTTTTCATGTTTCTACATATTTTGGTCCATTAGGGATCATAAAATTTGGTTTTGGACCAAGTTGGTCATCTAGAGTGCAAAATTGCAAATTATTGCAAAGTTGCTCAAAACTTGTCAATGCAACTTTTGGTAAAAAGTTATAAATTCATTCCCAAATGGCTAGTTAGTTCAAACATGAGATGTAACCATTGGGAATTCCTACAAAATCCCTTATAGGCGGGTGGTAGGATAAATTTTGTAATTTTGGGATTAAAAATCAATAAAGATCAACAATTTCACTACAAATTTATAAACACTCAGTTGGTACAGACAGGTATAGAAGAATTTGGATGATAGTCTGATGCATTAAGTTGGCCCTATGAATTATCTACCTTTTTCACTTGGTCTCATGTCTTAATATTTTTTCCTATGCAAGTTATTGAATTTTTACTCTTGTTGCCTGGCTTGTAGGCCCTAAATCAAGGTTTCATTTAATAATTGTGTTTTCTCTTTGATTCCACCATGGGAATATAATGCCTCTTGGTGGAACTCAATAATTTTCTATGTAATTTGAGATTATGTAGGTATCATTTGGTAACTTGCAGGGAGATGGGTTTGCCATGATGCCCTAGGTGTACATGTCCATGTGTGCACCAACCTACGATTTAGGACAGTCAACATAACTTTCCTTTGGTAATTCACCAAGACCTCTAAATTGGTGTGTAAGACCCTTATGTATTCACTCACATGATTCAAGTGTTGGTTTGGATATTTTTTGCAAGGAAGTACATGAATAGTCTCAAAGTGTCCATTCAAGAAGAACTTAGCCTACACTGCCCTATATTAGTAAAAAAATGTTATCAAATGGAAATCAAGGTAGAGGAGAAATGGAAAAGAAAACCATACTTTGGCAAGGGAAAGAGAAATGATGGTGGAAATATTTTTAGAGGAAGAGGTACCTCTTGGAATAGAGGACAATATAGTGGCAACAATAGCAAGACCCCTGACCAAGGCCAATGAGATAAAGAAAATGGTGAATCCAATTTTAAAGGAAACTTAAAAGGAAGTAGGCCCTTTAATAGAGGGAGAAAAAATGAAGGAAGAGGAAATGGACCTTTAAAATGTTACTACTGCAACTAACTTGGACACCATGCAGGGAGATGCCCTAAGAAAAGAAATAACAACAATCAGGGGGAAAGGAGGACATAACAAATTCAAGAGGATAAGAAAGAGGAAAACACCAACCCAAGGGATCTAGAACCAGAGGAAGGAGCATGTCTAATGATGAGGAAAGTTTTCCTGCAAGTACCACAAAACCAAGAACCACCTCAAAGGAAGAACCTCTTGAGGACAAAAATCAAATGTCATGGAAAGGTATGTAATCTACTGATAGATTATGGTTCAACTAAAAATTTAGTGTCTTTTGAAATGGTTCAAAATCTAAATCTACCTAAGAAACAACACCCCTTTCCCTACCATGTCTCCTGGCTAACCAAAGGTCAACAAACTTTAGTAACTAAACAAGCATTGGTAGAATTTTCTATAGCAGATTTCAAAGATAAAGTACTTTGTGATGTAGTGGAAATGGATGTTTCCCACATCTTACTAGGCAGACCTTGGAAATATTATGTGGATGCCACACATCATTTTAGGATGAACACCTACTCCATCACCAAGAATGGGGAAATGTTTACCATGAAGCCCCTGCCTGATGCTAAGACAAAGAAACAACCTACTGTTATCACCTTAGGTGAAAAGGAAATGTTGCAAGTATTGAAGGAACCTGAGACTGGAGATTTTGTCTTGATTTATAAGCCCAAGGATAGCATAAGACATAATGATAAGGATCCCATACCAAATGAAGTTAAGGAATTATTAAATAAATATAGTGATGTAACTGCTAGCAACCTGCCCACAAGCCTCCCTCCCTTAACAGATATCAATCATCACATAGACCTAATACCTAGTTCCTCCTTCCCTAATAAGGATCCCTATAAGATGACACCTTCCCAACATGCAGAAATTACAAAACAAGTCAATGAAATGTTAGAAAAAAAGGACTGATTCAAAAGATCCTTAGCCCATGTGTTGTCCCATAAGTCCTAGCACCCAAGAAATATGGAAAGTGGAGGTTATGTACAAATAGTAGGGCCATAAACAAGATCACCATAAGATACAGATTTCCCATTCCAAGAATGGAGGACTTATTGGATCAGTTAGGCAATGCTTGTTACTTCACCAAGATAGACTTGAAATCAGGATATCACCAAATCAAAATAAAGCCAGGGGATGAATGAAAGTGTTGGTTGTATTCCAGGTTTTTGTTTCTTTCCTGCAATTTTGTGGTTTTCCCTTTCCAATTTTTTATGTTTTCAAGCCTAAACCTGTGAAAATATTCAAAAGTCTTGAAACCCTAGCTCTTTTTCAATGTTCAAATTTGAAGAAAAACTCTAAGGCGTTGTTCGCTTATGTTTCTCAGTTACCTTTTTGCCTCACTTGAGTCATGATTTCTTTTCTAATTGCTTAGTCGCATAACTAAAGACAACATATTCCTTTTTATCCCTGACTTTGCGATTAGCTTTTGTCGTGTTGTCTCATGCAACATAAGAATATTCTCTTTTATTTCCCAGACTTTGCAATTTACTTTGTGTCACATAATCGCGGAATCATTGAAATAGAACAGTAATATATTAAGGGGCCCACAGATGAGTCGGGAGGTCACAAGAACTTTTCTGTAGTTAAGGAAATATTACGAGACACTACGATTCCCTTTTGTCGCGTAATCGCTAAATAAGTCTGAAGTAAAGTGTGACACAAAAGCTTTAGTCACGCAGTCTCTAGAAAAGATACCAGTTAAGTTGAAGCCCACGAGACTATGCGACTAACCTTTAGTGGTTTGGGATAAAGCATAGTCGAGTTGTCGCTATATAACTCAGCTTTCAAATCAAAAGAAGACATGTGTTAGGAGGGTCTCAGAATATTTTAAGGGTATGAGAAGTTACTTGGCGATTAAGCGACAGCCATCAAATAAAATCATGGAAAGATCCTACGATAGTTGCCAAGTCTGAGGATAAAAGAGCCTAAGGAGAAAAGTCCACGTGACACAGTGGCTAAGGGTTGTCACGTGGTCGTCAGATAAAGAAAGGGCAGGATACCTTTGTCGTGATGTCTTAGAAATTTTTAGGCATTCAGCATCTACGTTCAGCGATCAGCCGACTAAGGGCAGTCGTGCAGTCTGGCAGAAGAAAGATAACATTTGGCAAATAAGAAATAATTGCGGAGGTTAACACTAACAATTAGTCACATAGTCTCATAAAACAACGTGGGTTAGTGATAACCATTCGCGACTTTGTTTTCCTTGTGTCGCGTGATCACCAAATGGTGACTCTGGTTAGCAAAGGTAAGGAAGTTATATAGTCTTCATGTCTCCGGATAAATTATAGGTTAAGGATTGGGGTCAGCGAAAGAGAAAATGAGTGCAGTCACCTTGTCACCTAATGCTAAATTCTAAAAAAGGCGACATTATTAAATATGTCAGTATGAATCATTCGGCGGCCAATCTGATTTTCAGATTTTGATTACTGTGCAGAAAAAGGGTAGCTGAGATGTATGACAGAGGGCCAATCCCAGGGTGACATGTCAGCTCATTTGAATTTTATAAGGTTTTTCTGAGGATTCAATTTTATAAAGTTGATTTTCCTGTCACACTCAGGAAACTACGTCTAGGTTTTCAATTATGTTCACAGTATGTGGAATTAAAGACAGAATTAATGTTCTGAGAATCATGAGCTATGTACTTTGAATGATTACTATAAGGAGTTGATGGCTTGTTCATTTGCATTCACCTTGCTTTTAGAGTCTCTAAACTTGAAGAGTTCAGTTGTCAAACAGAGTAAAATTCAAAGATTTGCAGAGTTTTCTGTGGTTTAAGAGTTCATTATTTCCGGAGAATTGTGCACAAGGCAGTTAGTGGACCTCAGTGATAGATTTGTTTCAATACCGGTAAAGAAGAGGAGACTCAAGCACTGAAAAAATGAGCTGAGCGGTGAGTGTAGCCTCGACCAGCGGCGAAAGTGAGAGGGTGGAAGACGAGGCCAAGGGAAAAGTTAATTATTCAGATGAATTCCTTCGTCTCCTTCCTGGTTCAACTTAGAATAAAAAGATTAATGCAAGTGTTGTCATTGATGACTATCGAGATGTTCGAGATGTTGTTACTCTAGGAACAATAGGTTTTTCTCTTTTTAATTATTTTTATAAGAATTCTGACAAGGCCATCCCAGTGTCAAACCCTTGGACCTGTGGTTTAGCCAGGTTGATTGTTCCTGATGTCTTCATGGATGTAGACTTGTTCTTAGGCCTAGCCAATCATTATGATGTTTTTTCCAAGACCATTAGGAGGGATGATGGCACTGCCTTGTTAATATTGAACAGAAATTCATTCATGCAAGCCTTCGGCTTATACTTCACCATGTCTACCAGAATTGACATGACGAAGCAGCAACAGAGATATACTTTGAAGCCTGGGATTGCTAGGAGCTAGTTGCTGAAACATATGCTAAAAAAAGTGAGAAATTATTTATATCCTATGTCCGGGACCAGCCCATATTATTATAAGGATCTACACTTCTATATCAAGTATGTTGCCTATGCCCTGTGCAGAGTGCTGGGGATAGATGGTGACGCAAAGAAGATTGATGTAGGGATTTTGATGATGGTGTTGGACCTACGAGAGGTCCACTCCAATACTAGTTATAATTATATTCAGCACATCATAGATGAAATGCATGAGGGTTTCATTGCAACACAGAAGAGAATGAAAAACCCAAAGGATAAGGAGCCCAAGTTTTTACATTACTCCATTCTTATGCATCTCCTTTTGCATTTCAATTTTGTTATCATGGATGTTAATAATCTAGTCCCTCAAAGATTCTACCAAGTAGGACCAAATCCTATCCAATTTTGGGTGAGGGTTTGGAATTACACTTCTAGGGATTGTGATTATTGTGCTTTTAAAAATTGGATTGTGTATCCAATAGTACAGAGTTTGGGGACCAGCAGAACAAGAATCCCACAAAAAGTTACACAACTGCTTAGGCCGTGTGAATATATAGATGGCTGGGCTGGAAAGCATAATTGGGGTGATTTCTTTTTAGAAGAAAATTACATAGTCATCAGGGTATATGGGTGTATTCACCCACCTCATCTATTACCATATTATGTACCAGCAAGAGTGGCAGCAATGGAATTTATATGGCAGCTATTGTTGACAGACAATGAGCATTTTGTGCCAC
>MU225021.1:2558003-2598314 GCA_018584345.1 Thuja plicata | reverse complement strand
ATCGGACGGCTGTCGTTTAATCACTGAAAAACTAAGCATGCCCTTAAATCATCTCGCGATCATGCGACATAGGGAAAAGAACACTTAGTCTCCAAGTCGCGTGATCCATTTCCTCTGTCTGGCGACCTGCTGACAAGCACTCTGCATCCACTTGCCATATGCCACCTGTCGCACGGCCATTGGTTACTTTTCTGCACACTGGGACATTGAGTCATCATTCTGCTCTGGCGACAAGGCGACCCAAGGTAAATCGCGAAGTCGGAAGATGTTTTCCTTAACCATTGAATACTTCTCGCGATCAAGCGACTGAGGGTGGGCCCCATTCTTTATGTGACTTGTAACATTACTATTCCGCGACATCACGACTGAGGGCTCATCACTAAGTCTGGGAACACAAAGGGAATATTCGATAAGGTCATGAGACTATGCGACAAAGTGAAAATCGAAGTCGGGAGATAAAAGGGAATATTCGCTGAGGCTCTTGCGATTACCTGACTGACTGAGAGGGTCCCACTCTTCACAAAGGCTTATGACATGGATCTGGTGACCTCGCGACTGAAGAGAAAAGCTAAGTCGGAAGACGCAGAAGGAATATTCCAATGTGTTCACAGACTACGCGACAAAGTGAAATGCAGAGTCGGGAGAAGAAAAGGTATATTCGCCCAGGCTGAAGTGATCACGCAACTTGGAAATTAAGCACATGCTCTTAGTGATGGGAAAAATTAACTGCAAAACATAAAAGCCAAGACTTAGGGTTTTTAGGGGTTCTGAGGGTTTAGAGCAAAGGTTTGAGCTGAAGACCTGAAAAACATGACAGAGGACTGCCAGACAGGGGAGACTAAACCAAATTGCACAGGCATGAGAAATTTGGGCAATAGGTAGTATGATCAGTTGGCTCATGTCTATATGTTACCTCTTCTTTGATTTCTTATTTTTATTTTTAATACTATCACCAATAGAAAATATGGTGGATGGAGATGCCTTTAATGCATATGATATACTTTCTTCTTTAATTTCTTCTTTCTTGTCAGTACCTTTGTCTGTCAGTGACTCTTCTTTCTTTTCCTCTTGTTTCTCTTTGGTTGTATCTTTTATCTTTTACCCTTTCTGGTGTTTTGTCTTATCTTCTTCCTTCTATTCTTTCTTCCTTTTCTCTATCTTATCCTTTTCTTGTTCCTTCTCTTGTTCCTTCTCTTGTTTTTTCTCTTGTTCCTTCTATTGTGGTGTCCTCAGTGGAAGGTACCTCGGTGTTCTATTCTATGTTAGGCTCAGTGGCCTCAGGCTCCTTAGTTTCTCCTTGTCCTTTTTCCTTAGGTTGTTCAGTGCCTTTCTCTTCTGTATTGGTTTCCATTTAGACATTTAAATATCAACATCTAAATACTTGTTGAATTTTTATAGAACTTCTTCTAATAATTTTGCATCAGCAACATCAACTATTTCTATTTGTTCACTTTATGTGTCCTTTTTAGTCATTATATCTTCATCATCTACAATTTCGGTTGTGGGGTTTTCCTCTATAATATCTTCAATCAATATTTCTTCTTTATCTAATATAAGGTCAATAGTATCTTCCTTAATCTTTTCTTTGGTATCTTGACCTTTTCCTGGCTTATCTTCCATGTAAATAGAAAGAATTTTTCTCCATTGTACATCGGTCTCTTCTTGTACTTTCTCTAACTCTCCATTCATGATCCTTAAAGATATACTTTTGATAAGAAAATGGTTAGAGTATATTTTCATTTTCTCATCAGTCTTAGTTACACACATAGTAGGTTGTGCTAGAATTAGGGATCTTTCCCTCATTTTTTTTTCAATTTTCAATGCATACTTCCATATAGCATCAATTTTCTATTTAGTTCAATGGGTAGATGGTTGAAAACCACAATTGGTGCAATTTTAAACATATTCTAAGTAAAAACAACTGCCTATTCTATCTTGGTTTTACCTTCTTCATCTTGGTTGTTATACATCATGTATCTGATTCAAGAGATTTCTCCATTCTTCTTAAGTACCTCAATTGACTCATCTAGAGTCATTTGTATTTTACCTAAGCTTACATTCTTATGTTTTCTAAGGTCTTCAGTGTCTGTTTCATTATCTTCTTTCAAGTTCAATTTCCTCCTTGTTTGGTTTTTAGCCTTCTTGCTTCTCACATATGTCTTTCTCTTCGGCTCATCAACTTCTAATTTCCTTTTTTCTCTCAGTGTAACTATGAAATGTTTCTTTTGTCTTGTTTTCTTAGCACTTGGTGAGGCCTTCATTGTTAGTGGATCTATCCCTTTTGTGTCAGAGGATTCATCCTCATCTATTTCATCATCAACTCTGAGATCTTTTGATAATTTTTCAATCATTTTGTTTGTCCTTCTTTGGGATTTAGGTATTAGGATTGCTTTTTTTTTCTTCTCTTTAACCTCTTCATAAGTTCCATACCTTTTGGCTCTTTTGTCAGTGGACTTGGGTAAAAAATCTTCTATTTGTTGAGTTGCAATGTCCATGTCCATCTCATATCCCACAAGCTCTATCCAGGTGCTTCTAGGTTCAACTTCCTTTATGATACATGTGTCGGTGTCCACTTCAAAACATATGGTGTCATGATATTTTTCAAACAATTAGGGTTCTATCCTATACTTATTATGCATCTTAGCTTTAAAATTAAGAAAATAATCATTCATAACCATATCAAGGTCTTCACCTAGACTCGAGATGTAATCATTTATTTGATACATGACAGGTTTCTTAGTGCTCCATGTAAAATTACCAGTAGATGGGAATAAATTCATAAAATATAAATAAATGCATACCAGTAATGATGCAAAATTCAAAGCATTTGAATTTTCTTTCCTTGTGGTATTCAATTTTCCTTCCAATTACTTCATAAAAATATCACAGATGTCAATCTGCATGTCCTTCTTCACAATTTTGTATGCCAAATCTATAGCTCCACATGGTATGTTGTCAACTATGGAATATTGAAATACTCATAAGGATATCACATTAAA
Organism: Thuja plicata; assembly: GCA_018584345.1. Taxonomy (NCBI): domain Eukaryota; kingdom Viridiplantae; phylum Streptophyta; class Pinopsida; order Cupressales; family Cupressaceae; genus Thuja; species Thuja plicata. The sequence goes on along the minus strand of MU225021.1, from coordinate 2,595,315 downwards.
TGAAAATTTCAATTCATGGTCTTCAATAGTGGATGTCTTTAGACCTCTCCCATCCCATTTTTCCTTTTCCAATTCACTTAGTTTGTTCTTCTCAATTTTCCTTACAACATTTGGCTTGTCACCAATCGGGTAACCAGTTACAATGTGTAGAACATCTTTTGTTATCTTTACTGGTTGGCCAATCCACATGAATTGGTCATGTACTCGGCTAAGGACCACTCTTACCCACTCTATTTTGAATACTCTTGGTATATGAATGGAATGATTCAAACCCTTAGTCTCTGGATTAATGTGGTCATCTTTTATTTTTTCGTTTACACATAGTTTCTGAAATGACATATCAATCTTCTCTATGCATATTTCTTCAACTTTGCAATGTATAAATGCTCGCATATCTTTGATCAATATGAACCTCAGTGGTATTGATGTTTGGGCTCACATCTTATTAAATTTTTCTGCTATTGCTGGTGGTAGCTTATTCTTAGGGTTCACATGTTCAATGATCTCTACAACAACTGGGTTCTTAAGCTTTGGTGTCATCTTTTTAAATTATATGTTAGATTTACTTAGGGCTTCACATTTCTTGGTTCAATTGCATAAAAAAAACTAGGGTAACACCAACTGATATCCAAATATATTCAAATTATCTTGCAAAAGATTGTAATAGTTTAGGAATACCTTGTTGATTGCTCAAATATGCTTGAAGATTCAGCTCTGCAACTTTTCTCACGTTTCTCTTGAAAATGATAAGTGACAATGATAGATGATTGGGTCTATTTATATCTTTTCCTAGGTTATAGGGTTTCCAATAGTCATAAAATAATAATAAATTCTTTGTCAATCCCTTTTATTGATTGCCTCCACTTGCATCTTACCGAATGATATAATATATGAATTTAACAATATTTATCCGAATGCATCTAAATATGCTAATGTGGATCTCTACACATACACTAGGAACCGATTTAAGATTTAAAGATTTGCAATTTAGTTCCTATACATACCTTATGATTGATGAGGTAGAGTTGGTTGCACCAGATCCAGAGGATGTGGTGCCTTTAACTATCCCAAATGATGTTCCATCTTCCATGGTCTTTCATCCTATTCATGTGTTCTCTCATTTATTCAACATTTACTTTTGGTTTCTCAGATGACTCTTCCTCATTTGGAGTCTTCTCTCAGTACCTACAGTCTTTGGCAAGTTGACCTGTCTTGTGACAATGGAAACATTCCATTCCCGGGTTTCTCCAAGTTCTCCTATTGTTTCTGTCATGAAGCCACAGACAATTTGCTTCTATGTGTCCATACATTCCACATACTAAACATGATATCATTATATTGTATTCCCATGGTATAGATGTATTCTATCAGTTACTTTGCATGTTCTTTCAGTTTAGTACCAATTTTTCATTTCTCTTTGGTGATCTGCATTCTTCAGACTTGTGACCGTACTTGTTGCAAGTATTGTAGTATCCATAAAATTTAGGCTTCCTTGTGTTGTTTATAGTTCTTGATCTGCATTCAAATTCTCGGTGCCCATACTTATTGCATTTATAGCATTACACATCAAACTTAGGTGAGAACAGTGACTTACCTCTTTTGCTTCTGCAGAAATTTGCAGTATGTCCACATTTCCCACAGTGGTAACAACTAGGCTTGTTTGTCTTCGGTGGTGTAGAAGTGTCTTGTTTTTCAGCTTGTTTAGATGATCCTGGTTTCTCAGTAGTGCTCTCACTATTGAATCTAAGTTTATTTTTGTATGTAGGTTTTTTTTGACCTTTGATCTATCTATCCAAAGATCTTAGTGCTTCATCACTTCTCTTTATTATCTCATTGGCTTCTTTTTCTATTTTAACTTCCCTAGCCAATCTCTAACTTCACATTTCATTGTTTGATTCTTAGATTATTTCTCATCTATTTTAGTCTCAGACTTTATTTTATCATCTTCAACTAATTTCAATGAATTTTCAACTACTCCCTTAGAGTCAAGTATCCCAATCATTCTTACTAAATGTGCCTCTTGATCTTTCTTTGCTAACTTCAATTGCTCGGTGAGTGTCTTGTTCTTTTCCAAGAGTTTTTCTATGGTCGATTCAGCTTCATCAATCAAACTACCTTCAGATGATGTCTCAAGATTATCAACATGTTCTTAAGTGGAATTGAGTTCACTACATAGTTTCTTCCTCACTCTCAAGGAATCTTCTAACTTTCTCTTTAGATCTTCAATCACCTCTTGTGCATTTTCTATTTCAAACTCAAGACTATCAATCTTCTTAGATTGATTGTAACTTTCCATAGCCATGGTCTTTCCTCTTAGGTGGTTAAACCCTTTTCTTGAGAGACTATCTCTCATACCAATTGTTAGTATAGTTGGAATAAGTTAGGAAAGTTATGTACTAAAAGAGGAGGGGTGAATCAGTACCCTCAAAACTTTTAATGATTCATTCTGATCTATTACCGAGTTGAATACAATGCATAAGATGAACATAAATTAAGTATTTCAATCTATAAAACATGAAATGCATAACACATAGATTTTGGTCATGTAGAAATCCTTTGTTAGAGGGAAAAAATGTAGTGGGGATGACACCCACAATCCTTCACTATTGCAGTAAAAAGATTTCTTGATTAGAGCTACAAATTTAGCTACTTCTGATAGCTTACCCTGTTAGGATTACTATACTCGGTTAAGAGTACGAAAGACTTATTCATTCTACCTTGTTAGAGGATTTCAAAATATCTAGTCTAAGAGATGTACCTAGTTAAATGATTTACAAAATATAAAACCTGTTAGGGCCTACCCACAAGCGAGATTTGTACTTCACTATTAATTACAACAAAATTCACTAAAAAATGTCTGATAAAAGTTCATCAATCTAATGCTTGTCCAGACTCATTGTGTTCAATATCTCTGTTACCTTATTCTACACTCAGTATCTTGGTATCATAACCTCTACTTCATTTTGCATACTTCTCCTCCACTTCACCTTTGATCATCTTCTTCAACTCCTTCAACTCTGTCACCAATATTTACAATATCAACAATATTTACAATGGCGACCCTCTGCAATGTCAACTCTTTGTAATGTCATCTCTCTCTCTCTCTCTCTCTCTCTCTCTTCAATCATTCAAAACTAATGTCTTATACAGTATTCAGGTGGTTAACTAGATCTAGGGCTTCAAGAATCAATGGTGGAGATTAAGTGGTTAAACTCAGGTTACATCTCCAATGCCGCATGCCTTATAAAAATTCATTAATTGATCTGCCTCGTGATCCTATCCAATAATTTTTTTGGATTTTGAATGACTGAAGTAAAATTTAACTTGAATTTTGTGTAATGCTTCCTACTCGGTGTCCAAAACCAATGTATCTAATTTCAAATGAAATATCATCTGTAGAGTGCTCAAAAACATGCTTGTGCTTACTCGGTAAATTTTGTACTCTCTTCTCGGTATTTGTGAGTGCTCAGTAATTGTCTTTGCATTACTCAGTATATATATAGCTCGCTCGATGCTTGATACCTTCTCGGTACTCAATGGCTATCTCAGTTGCCTTCATCGAGCGTTTCTTGTTCATTGTATGACTTCCTTCCTTCCGTTGCTTTCACCGATATATGAATTTGTAGAAAAATAATGACAACAAACTCTTTTTAGGAGTAAATGTCCTTCATAGTTAAAAATTATAAAATTGATCGATCTACCACATAACAATCCCTAGTCATTAAGAAGCTCCAAACTCTCCTATCACTACAATATCAAATGAACCATCTCAAGAAAACTATCTTGGTAGAGAACCTGGAATCATTATATTGCACAAGAAGGTATATCTTGAAGGTATTCTCTCAAACAAGTATCAATTATGTTGTATATGCTTCCATGTTTCTATAGTACATAAGAGATAATGCTAACGAATGATGCAAATTTTTTCTTTGCATGACTTGTTAATTCAAAAAATTAGGTGCTACTAATTTAGGCACTAAATTATGTGTTAATTTAGGTAATAAATTAGGCACTAATTTACATGCTAATTTAGATGTTACTAATTTAGGAATTGATTTAGGTGATAAATTAGGTCCTAACTTAATCACTAGATTAGGCACTAAGTTAGGCGCTACTAATTTAGGCGCTAATTTAAGTATTAAATTAAGCATTAATTTAGGTGCTACTAATTTAGGTGCTAATTTAAGTGCTATAATAGGCACTAATTTAGGTGCTAAATAGTGCCTAATTTAGCACATGCTTCTTCTATCCAATGCAAAAATTCCAAAATACCGCCATCCTGATAAATAGCATTGACTTTTCAAAAAAATGGTGAAAATACATTGAAACAGTGGGTGTAAGCAAAAAAGGGAGAAAATTAGAGTTACTCATAGGGATTTGTTGTAGTGATACGGGATGTTTGCATGTACACTTTCATCTAAGACATACACATACATCCCTCATAGATATTTTTTGCAATTGGACAGTGAGTCTTGACAATCAATATTTCAACCTTCTGTAGTCTAAACTCTTTAAACATTCAATTTACAATAGTTACACATATACTCTTGTGCATTACTTTTTGTAAAGAGTGTACTTCAAGGTTAAATTTCCCCACATGTTTCTCTGAGTAGAGAGTAGGATACTAAATCCTTGAAGGGTTTGACCACCCTTCATAGTAGTATGATTTTCCTCCTCTACATTTTGGTGAACCTGGTGTAACTTGCATTGTAGTTAAAACTTAATAAAAATAAATAAATAAAAAATTCTCTGCTTGTTGTTCCCTCATCAAACTTCATCTCTAAATCTCTCCCTCCATCCAATTATTATGTGTATGTAAATATGATCATTATCATCGCTATCTCTCCCTAGAGATAGAAGATGAGGACCCTAGATATCAAAATTTTCCTTTTCATGGAGAGGTCTCTCATCTTTACATCTGTAAATATAAATGGTAAAAATATTATGGGTGTTATGTTGACTTCACATACATATTCAATTTAGTCATGGACGAGGCCCTCTTAATCAATTAATTTCATATGTTGAGGTACGATGAGTGCATAACTGTTATTTTCATGTATGATGACCTTTCCATAACCCATAATGGATCAACTACACTTTCAATCCATGTAGGACCCAAAGTAGTCTATTCCACATTTTATTCTCATCTTCAAGTCTAATCTATTATGAGTGAAGCCAGGTATCCCTTAGCTGACCTTTATAGATGTAATCATATGGGTGGTGGACAAATGTTTGAAGCTTCCTAATGAGGGAACCATGCATACTATCCTAACACTAGATACAAGCCACTAGTATTGTGTGGAGGCTTCACACTTCACCATTTTTAGCCAGATATAATTGGACCCGTGATACCTTATGGAGATCCATGTATAAGACTTATTTGCAATAAATAACTAGGGATTTAGCATCAACATCATTCTAGCCTAGTACTTGTTTATCCCCTCCTATATTTTTTTCATCCCCTATCTAGTCTTACATCATGACATGCCTGGTCCTTTGCTAAGGTAAAATCATTCCTCAAGGAAGACCTCTTCACCCTTCCAAGACCATGCAACCTCTAGTAGTGCTTCTATAATATCCTGCTAAGAAACTCGAGAGGACAATGCTAATCTACTCAAACCAATGGTGCAAATAATTTTTTTTTAAATAACTACTATAATTTCCTTAAACTTGATTATTATACTTAATAATTCAGAGTATGCATAAAACCATTGCATGATATGGAAGAAGAATAAAGTTACATTACAATATTAATCTAATGCTTATATAACAAGAATGTAGAATTAACCACCTAATCTTAAGTCCTCGCAGGGTTTCTTAATGTCTCTACTTGAAATGTAACTACCAAGTATCTAACCATTAAGATACATCAATGAAACACATCATAAATACATAAACATATATTCATAAACATATTATCTTTTAATTCTTGGCTCATTTTAAAACACCAAATCAAGTGTTCCTAGAATCTTTCCTTTCACCATAACATCATTATCACAAGATCATTAAGATGACCAGCCTACCTATCACTAAAGTATTCATAACCTTTATTCCCAATTATTAACACTAATGAAAAAGTAGATATCTAACTCAAACTAACCTCTTTCAGTTTCATTTTACATATGTTGATTTATAAAGCAGCTATCAACAACTTTAATCCTATATTATGAGCTTAGTGTTCACCCTTACATAACCATTATCAAAATCTCATTTAGGAAATCAAACCCAATTAACAACTCACCTAACTCAATATTCTCTTTGCAACATCATATCATTTAAATAAATGTGTTTGTACCAATATCCTTTTAGACTACAAATGTAATGTACAATTTTCCATTCTCGTCATCGCTAAGTAACGAAGTACATCAAGAATCTTTGTAATTCTAGCTTAACATTCACCTAATAGATAGATAATTTATCTAATCTCTTACAAATAAATATTACATAATCGGATCCATGTCATTAAATATTTTTAATAACATTCCTCTTAATCTACATCTTTCATTGTTCACTAAATACAAATACATCAATAGACATTTACAATGATCATTTCTCATAATCTTTCATTTCCATTACTTACTAATCACAATTACATCAATATGTATAATAATACATCAATATCCTCATAGGAGTATACAAAGTACCTCAATATAGATATAGGAGTACAATAGGTTCAAGAATATCTCTATTACATTATAAAATAAATTACAAGCACAAGGTCCATCCATGCAACATGAAAAAATTGAACCTCAATGAGAAAACATTTACCACCCAACCACGTGGAACCTAGAGGTCCACTCCTGCCAAGCTAACAAGGTAGAGACCAAGGCCCCACACAAAAACAAGCACTCTAAATATAAAATAAGGTGGTAAATAATATCAAAAAAAGGTTAAGTGAAGAAATAAAACACAAAAAAGGAAAAGATTACCAGAAGTGAGGCGTAAAAAAAAATGGATAAAGACTATGGGTCACAAGTAGCATGAGTGTAATTAAATATCCTCCCTCTTGGGTTATCCTCATATAGGTCACTTTGGACCCTGACCCTCAAGTGAGATTGATGTGGAACTAAACAATATTTTTTAAGGACAAGGTGGCTTGATTATGTCAGTATCCACTATCTATGCTAGTCTCTACCAACATCTTTTGCCACTCCCACCCTTAGCTTGTACTAGTGCTCAAGGCATAGGTGAGACAATATAATTATTTTATTTTATTTATATCCCTCCCAGGTCATTTATTAGGTTATCACTTAATTATAAAACTTATCAATGGGTTACTCAGAGATAGTGACCACTTTAGAGCCATGACCCCCATTGAAATCCACTCACCTACATTGCACCTAGATTATTTAATACTTAAGATAAAATCATAAGATAGATACATGCATAAATAATATACTAAATTAAATGCATAAATTGAATCTCATTCAGTAATCAAAATCATGGTATACAAGTTTAGGAACACTCACATTTCCCGTCTTCATGGACAACCCTAAACCCTAATCAGAGAATCAATCTAGTTCAATTGTTCAACATAGAATTCAAAACACATAAAGTCAACATAAATTACCCATATAATTTTCCCCAAAGAGAGTTAATGACTAAGAACACATGTGTATAGTCCCAAAATGTTAGCACCCATAATTGGATGTCTTTTAGGACCTATTGGCCCCATTTTGGTGATTTCAAGATATGATTGTCGGTTATGGCCTACTTTTCCCCTTTGCATGACTTCCTTTTCTACATTCCTTGATGGGTCTTCAACCAACCCAAGGAACTTTTACCTAGGGGTAAGGTCAAAATTTGACTTCACCACAAGGGGTGAGGTCAAACTTTGTCTTCACCCCCTATGGGTCTTCCTTGTTTGGGCCCAGAGCCCGATGTCGGGACCCTTCTCCTATGTTTTTTTCATTTCTTTTTTTCGAGTAATTTTCCCGCATTTGAATCTCAAAATGAGTATAAAAGGATTCCCTATCCCCTCATTTTTCAACATGAACATACCACATATAAGATATTGAAGTATACATAATGTTATTGTTCCAAAAATCATAAGCATTGATGCATTCAAGTGGTGAAGGAAAGACATACATCCAAGCTCTCCAAGTCTTCTTCCTAGATCCATCCAAGAAAGTAAATCTCATTCCTTTAATGCAATATTTCTCTCCCATGATGGAAAAGTAGAGATCTTTTCAACTGGTGCAAGGAGGTTCCTTCTTCAAGTGGCATAACTACATTCATGATCTAGAGATGGTGATTATGGATCTCATTCATTGGTGAGGACTTCCTTGATCTTCCTACATTTTTATTCCAAGTTCAAATGCAAGAATCTTCATGAATTTGTGTGATTGCTACATCTTTTCATGAGTTTTTTACACAAGATGAATCAAACATTTACCTTTCTTTCCTTTTCAGATCTCCCTTTACTTGTAAATTTCAAGGTTAATTCCAAAACTAGGGCTTGACCAAGGCAAGCCCCTTTCCATAAACAATTTCCCATTTTCTGTGTGGAGGAACAGGTTTAAGGATCTATGGAGCTCAATTTCAATATTTTTTGGGTCATTTTAGTGATCAAAATTAGAAAGTACACAGTCACCAATATAGGGGTGCAATCGAATCTTGAATTGTACCTAAAATTTTACTTGTTCCTTAGAAGCTCATAATTTCATAGTTGGGAATTACAGGTGCCAGGGTCCCAGATCCAAAACAGTTTCAGTCCGTGACCTCTCGGTTGCTGGAAATTAGAGTTTCAGGGCTCATAACCTTCTAATTCATTTTAAGGTGCACAAATATTTCTCCCATCTTGCATTTACTTTCAGATCTATCATTTCAACAGTAATCCTTAGTTACTTTTTAGATATGTACTTGTTCATTAATCAATTCATCAAATCCATCAATTCCTCAATAGAAAATAGGTCTTATCCTCCTCCCTTTGCATCTAGGTTTTGTATTTTCTTCCCTTCATCTTGGCTTATGCTAATCAATATTAGATACAAAAAGATTGGGTTCGTGTATTTCCCACAATGTTATAGCAATATTTTGGTGAGTGATCTCTACCTTAGCATTGCTCACCATTTTACACTATATAATTTGGTGAACCCGACGTATGATACCTTCTTTTGATGTGATTGTTGGATACCCCTTTTGTGTGGATTGTTTATGCATTTTATATCTATATATTGGTTGTATGTGTTTAAATCATAGTGCTACAATTTATGCATTTGGATATATCCTTAATCAAACAACACATTAATTCTTTTAATCTTAAAATTGGGTTAGATCTACATTAAGTTATTGTGTTTTACATAACATTAAATCTCCTAGTTTTAATCACACAACTTTTTCATTTCCCTTACATTCATTTCTTTCATGAGAATTGTGAATTTGAGTCCTTCATATAGTATTTCAGTTAGGAGAAGTTGTAAACATATGGGTTCCTTTGATCCTGAGCCTTCTTTATTTATGAATCTTGGTGAGACCAACATGCATTTAACCATTAACTTCCCAAATATCTTGAGAAAAACTCTTTCCACTCTTCTCATGATTTAGAAGAATCCTTAAGAGTTTCTCCTAAGAAAATCCAAAAGATCTATATGGACATGGAAAAATTTGAACATTAGTTAGGTCAAGAACAATCTAATCTTGAAGCTTTAGCCTTGTTTGGTGGTTTAAAGAAATACATGCAAAATGATAAACATGATATTGATTTCCTTCGTTACTTATCCCAAACTGTTCATAACAATGTTAAGAACATTAAAGAAGTTGTTCAAGAGATAGGGTGCACTCAACCTCCTTCTATTGTTGAAATTTCAAATTTTATTCCCACTTCAATTGCCTTCATTTCTACTTATGCTCCGCCTATCATCATAACTCCTTTTCAACCTTCCAATTCTATTCATGTGAGCCTTCCTAATCCTAGTGCTCATTTTTATCTTTCAAGTATGGAAAGTGTTTCATTTCCTAAAACCATCCCCACTTATCATAGTGTTCCCTTTTCATATCCCACCATTCTTGTTTAGTCCAAAAATGTCCCAAACACTTCCAACACATATGTTCCTATAATTAATTCTAATGATCTAACCATTAACAATCTAGCTCGAACTGTGTCTTCTTTACAACAAAAACTTGCTTCCTTCACACAATCCAAATTCAACATTCCTACATGTGAAATTTCTAGTCCTTTGTCTTTAGACATCATCTGTGCCATTATCCCACACTACATGGAGATTCCTCATCTTGAGACTTATAATGGAAAGGGTGATCCTTTGACTTATCTCAAAACATTCCAAACATTGTGTATTGATTTCTCTCATGATCAAAGGTTTATGAAAAAAAAATTCACTAGGACCTTACCAGATAAAGCCTTACAATTGTTTTGTTTATTACCCCCTTATTCCACTGATTATTTTCACAAGCTTTCTAACGCTTTTATCCAACAATTTCAAAACAACATTGGTCCTGAAATTTTTGTAACCAAATTAATGCATTGTAAACAAGGTGTTAAAGAGAAAATGACTCATTTTATTGGTAGATTTCAGAATTTGCATGTCAGATTTCTTATCCTGTGCTTAATAAATATTTTTGATACATTTTTATTTCTAATTTACAAAATGACATAAGAGATAAGATTCGGTTTTTTGAATTCTCTTCCTTTACTCAACTTTGTACAATGCTTCATAATTATCAAATTCAAGTGAGTGAATTTGCGAGTGACACTCCAATGGCCCATGTTGTTAAGATTGATTTCATCTCCAACAATTTTAATAAATTTTAGAAACAAAAGAACTTCATAAAAATCAACACATCCAACAATGTTGACAAACAGGTGGCAACAACATCCAAAGGTGTGGCTCCTTTGTCATCTTATTTTAAATCATCTCATAATTTTACACAAATTTTTGAATCTTTGCATAATTTGATGTTGAAGTTGATTAATGATAAAATATAAAGACGTCCTCCTATCAAAAAAATTGATCCTTCCAAACCTTTCCCAAAGTACTTTGACCAAAAATCCTTTTGCCAATACCATCATCAACTTGGACATGATACTAAAAAATATTTCTATCTAAAATATGAGATACAAGACCTTATTGATTCCAATGCTATATCTCTTGAAGGTGTCAATGATCAGGAAACACATCTGTAGAACCTCCCAACCAGAGTTTCTGAACTTATACTAATCTTTTTCCATCTTATACCACCAACATTATTGAGTCACCCAAACCTTCGTCATCTTCTCAACCCATTGACTATCATATGGAAACTGATGATCCTAGTCATGTTGTCAGTCTTGTTGAGCAAGTCCAACCCAAACCACACCTTGATCCTTGCATTACCTTTTATCCTACTAAAGAAATCAAAGATACTGATGGTCCTTTATACATATTTTCAAAAATAAATGGTATTCATTCCTGTAGTGTCCTCATTGATCCTAATTGCATGGTGAATGTGATAACCAAAGAACATCTTTTTAGAAGATGACTGCAATGTGATTTTTATAATGACTCCTCTATGATGATTCAAACATTCAGTGGTTTCCTTTATCCTTCTCATGGTTTTGTATCCTTTCCTTTTGAATTTGGTAGTAAAGCTTTAGATGTTACCTTTATTGTTATCTCAACCTCGGATCAATTTCAAGTCAAACTTGGCCTTCCTTGGCTTATATCTATGAGATTCGTGATATATCCTATTCATAAATGCATTAAATTCCCTCATAATGGAGAAATCATGATAGTTAACCATAGCCTTTACAAACCTTTAGTCCTGAGAGATTCTCTTGATTTGGATTTCTTTTGGCCTTCCATACCTCAACCAACTCAACCTCGTCCTGATAACATTTTTTGTTCATATCAAAACTATAAAATCTAGAAGATTTGTGAACTTAGAAAGCCTAAGATTATTCCATCCTCTTGTCCTCAACTTCTTCCTACACATTCTATACCTTCACTTTCTTGGATACATCCTATACATCAGCCTTATGTGGATCCTCTAGTTCTTCCTCATAAAGAAGAGAAGGTCCCTATAGTCATTGATCCTGAACCTCAATCCATTTCAATTAAAACTTTTCATAACTTTCATGCTCATGACCGCCATCATAAATTTCATTCTAGAGACCTCTAGCGTGCCTCCAAAAAACATTCTTCTCCCAATACACTCTCTGATTCTATCATTCCTCTTTCCCAACCCATGCTTGAGCCCAAGGAGGACGTAAATTTGAAAAAGATAAAAATGTGCAAACATGATAATTGAATTCATATCTTAGATTCTATTACAATCAATCTAGATGAAGAAGATAATCTTGATAATGAAATTTATATGCCTAACAATGATACACATGATTCTATAGATTCTAATGATTGTGAGATTATAGATCTTGATCATGATTTACCTGACATGTTTTCACAGCAATTATCCATCAATCCTAGTGACAAACACAATTACCTATCTTTACAGCATGGTCCTTTTTTGGAACTGGCCATTATTCCATCTATTGTGCTTTATGTTTATCCTCTTGTGAGCTTCCCACCTTCCCAAAACATTACAGACCGAGTTGGGTGGAAGGCGATACGTTTGACTATCTCTTCTTGTGGAGTGGATTCCTTTTATGTGTTTGCATGTTTGTAGTGTTGTGCTTCCCAAGTTTTGTGATTCTTTCTCTCTGTTTTGTTTAGATTTCATTAAATTCCCCTTGTTTATCCATTGGTACAAGGTGATAAAGGAATCACAATATCATAAACATTCTTCTATATATCATTTCATGTTATGTCGTGAATGTGCAATTGTTTGTCAATGTGCCTTTGTGTTGTCTACTTGGTGAGGATGCAAAGAGGTAGAAACCTTTCTCTTTTTGGGGTCTCTGTAATTCCTCCCAAAAAGACTCTTCTTTGTGACTCTAACGTGTCATTCTTCCATTGTGCTTGTAGTTATCCTAACTTTTGTGCATGATGACAGTTCATTTTGACATAATTCTAATATACATGAGTTATCATTTGACCTACTGACCCCAAAGTTAGTAGATCCCTTTCATGCTCTTTATTTGTAATTTTTTTATTTCCCTTGATTTATTCCTACTTGGGGTCATTTCACAGTGGAGACGTATCTAGTGGATGCATGTACATTCAATTAAAGCTATTTCTCCCATTAAGGTGCTTGTAATTTCTTTAACATGGGGGCATACACTCTGCTCACTTTGCACACACTCATTGTTGTTCTATGTTAGCTTTTTCTTTTGATCCATGTGAAAGACAATGTTTTTCAACATGCCTGATCTTTCCTTTTGATCCATGTGGAAGACAATGCTTTTCCACACTCCTAATCTTTCCTTTTGATCCATGTAGAAGACAATGTTTTTCCACGCTGATATTTCCACATGCCTGGTCTTTCCTTTTGATGCACAATTTTCCTCTTTTCCACATTCCCCAATGGCTCTTCACCCTACCCAAGGTAATTATACCTAGGGTAATGCCAAAATTTGACTTCAGCCCTAGGGGTGAGGTTGAACTTCAACTTCACCCTCTATTAGTCTACCTTGTTTGAGATCGGGGCCTGATGTTGGGACCCCTCTCCTATGTCTTTTCATTTCTTTTCCTCAATCGGCCTGTCTGCATTTGAATCTTAATATGAGTATTAAAGGATGCTTTATCCCTTCATTTTGCAATATGAACATAACACATACAAGATATAGAAGAGAACATAATGTTATGGTACTAAAAAGCATAATCATTCAAGGATTGAATAATTCAAGTGATGAAAGCAAGGCATCCATCCAAGGTCTCCAATTTTTCTTCATAGATCCGAATAAGCAAGTCAATCTCCTTCCTTTGATGCAAGATTTTTCTCCCATGATGGCCAAGTAGAGAGCTTCTCAAGTCGCGCAAGGAGGTTCCTTCTTCAAGTGGCATAAATACATTAATGATCTAGAGATGGTGATTATGGATCTCATACATTGGTGAGGACATCCTTGATCTTTCTACATCTCCATTCCATGTTCAAATGCAAGAATCTTCAAGAATTTGTGTGATTAATACATCCATTCACGAGGGTTTTACCCAAGGCGAATCAAACATTTACCTTTCTTTCCTTTTTAGATCTTCATTTACTTGTCAATTTCAATCTTAATTCCTAAACTGGGGCTTGAGCAAGGAAAGCCCCTTTCCACAAACAATTTCCCATTTTATGTGTGGAGGAGCAGGTTTTAGGATATGCAAAGCTAGATTCGGGCATTTTGGGGTTATCTTAGAGATCATAATAAGAAAGTACATAGTCTCCAATAGAGGGGTGTAGATAAATATCAAATTCTACCTTTAAATCCAACTTGTTCCTTAGAGGCTCAAAATTTCACGATCGGGAGTTACAGGTGTCAGGCTCCTAGATCTAGAATGCTTTTAGTCTCTGACCTCCTGATAGATGGAAATTGTAGTTTCAAGGCTCATAACCTCCTAATTCATTTCAAGGTGCAAAAATCTATCTTCCATCTTGCATTTACTTTCATATTTATCATTGCAGCAGTAATCCTTAGCGACTTTTCAGATTTGTACTTGTTCATTAATCAATTAGTCAAATCCATCAATTCCTTAATAGCATAAATAGGTCTTATCCTCCTCCCTTTGCATCTAGGTTTTTCATTTCCTTCCCTTCATCTTGGGTTATGCTAATCAAGATTAGATACAAAGAGGTTGGGTTTGTCTATTTCCCACAATGTTATATAGCAATATTTTGGTTAGTGATCTCTACCTTAGCATTTCTAACAATTTTCCACTATATAACATGATGAACTAAACCCCTAAGCCTCTGGTATGGGTCAAAAACCCTAATTTTGACCAATTTTGACCAAATCGAGCATGCTACGCAATTTTTGATATATCTATGTAATTGAATGTTTAATTAAACACAATTTATACATTCATTCAATGCAACCACTATAATTATGCAATGCAACTTATAGATTCATTCAACGCAACTGACTAGTAAAAGCTTTTAAAAAATGCATAGAATAGTTTGCAAAGGCATAAAAAATATGGCATTAATTAGGCCCTAGGAGAAAAATATGAGAGAAACCCATTTGATATATCTTAGTTGCCCTCCCAAAAATCCAACCAATTGAAACCCTGGATCCATTATAACTTTTGAAAATAGAATAATTTCATAAATAGATTGGAATAAAATCCAAGAAAACATAGCATTTTATTTGCAACAAGGTACACATTCCTTTTCAAATTATCATGAAATACAAATCATTTATTTTAGAGATAATTTAAAAAAAAAAATCATTTCAAACATCAATTATTAAGAAATAGGAGTAATGGATTCAACTCCTACCTCAGGTTCTGCAAAGATCCAACAAAGAAGAGAAGAAGTGGAGAGATAACCAATCAAACTCATGAACAACAATCCAATATCCACAATTTCCATCCAATCCAATAGAAAATCAATCCAATCAATAGTATAGAATCCTCTCCAACCAAGGAATAAATCTCACAATCATTTATTACAAATATAAAAATTCTTCTCTCAACATCACCCACTCCAAGCATAAGATAAATAATAAATTTCTTCTTCAAAATTGTAGAGAGTTATCCCCCAAATTTATCGTAAAACAAGATAAGGGAAATAATGAAAAACTAAAGATATATGGGAATGCAACCGATTCCCACTTCCCCCCAAAAAATTCAAACCAAAGTTAATTAAGGAGATATGAAACATATTTCTCACCAATATATTTACTATACTTTATAATAAGGACTATATAATATCCATTCCAAAATAATAATCAATCAAATATAATATGTGTATATCCACATAAATAAGGGATATTAATATTATAATATTATTACAATAACACATTATTTTTTGATAGGTTGAATAACTAAGGCAGGGGGTGAAACAATTATAAACAAACATTTTTCTTCACTTATGTCAATCCAGTGAATACTTAAACCAATCAGAAACATATAAGTAATAAAAACATGAAAGCAGAAAACCATCAACACAATGAACACGAAAATTTATCTGGAAGACCAAATTGGGAAAACCCATGGATAAACTAACTCTGGTTAAGGTGACACCAGTTTAGGTGATATTTTACAAGGGCTCACTGTCGATTGGGCTAACTACCCAGAAAAGAAAGGATAGTTTTCGATAAGATAAGGATCATTGCCAACATAGGCTCACTGCTAGAATATAAGAAATGAAAGATGAATCCACCAATTCAATCACTATCACCAATACTTTTCTATATATAAATGATATATCAGTCTAATACTGATTGCATCAACTTGCATCATGTGCATCAACACATAGATCTTCCCTTGTCATATTTTCATTTACTTCGCATATATTTACAACAAGCATCACATCTAAAATGGATAGTATCACTCTTCTTACACTACTTAATTCCAACAACCAAGTCAACCTAAATCAATTTGAAAGAGGTCACAACGAAGAATTCCTACAATGGTAAGGAAAGGAATGTTGATCACCTTTCTTAATACATCATGCTTCACACATATCAACATGCTACACAATCTCTGAGACCTTCAGTACCAACGGATAATATCTATACATTACAATTCATTTGCATCCACCAAAGCACAATGAACACGCCAAGATAGGATCAAACCAAAAAAATATTCTATATTATGTTGCACACTAAATAGAACCAACACTGACATAGATAAGGATAAACATTTAGAGCACATTATTTAGTGAATACTTCTACCGATACACCAACACCAACTACAATTACACCAAAGATAACCCAGTAATAAAAGAACCACATCTATCCAATGGATATGTTGACACCAAAAATAACCATTAATGATAACAAAAAGTATAGCATCAACCCCACATTCTAACAATCTCCTCCTTTGTCATTGATGGAAACATTCATCAATAACAAAGAAAACAACTGACTATCAAAAGATATCAGCCTTACAATAATGACAAAGGGCCAAACTCCCCCTTACTGACTTATCACTCTTCTCCCCTGAGATGAATCTTTCAATAATTAATCCATAAATGATTAAGCATGTAATTCACTAGACCAATGCACACACCAATATATTTACTAAACACTACAAAGGGGTAGGATGCCCAGCTTCCCCCTAAGATACTCAAAAGTATTCTTGCAAAAAAGTTTTGTAAATATGTTTTCTATCTTCTCCTTTTTAGGGACATAATCATGCTTGAATTCCTTTTCCAACACCTTTTCTCTCAAGAAATGATACTTGATAGATATATATTTCATTCTAGAATGTTGCGCTGGATTCTTTAAAATATTTATAGCACTGGTATTATCACACATGATTAAAATTGGCTCGTCAAAATTTATATCTATATCCTTCCAATTTTGTTTCATCTACAACACCTAAGTACACCATGAGTATGCTACAATGTATTCTAATTTAGAAGTTGATAGTGTTATAGACTCATTTTTCTTACTTGACTAAGCAACCAACTGGGAGCTAAGAAAATAAGCTCCACCACTATTACTTCTCTAGTTATCCAGACAACTGGCCCAATCTGTATCAGTATAATTTGTTAGCATGAAATATAAACCTTTTGGATACCATAATCCAAATTCTTATGTTCCTTTTAGATATCTTAAAAGTCCTCTTTACTACCATAACATGTGATTCTTTTATTTCTTACGAAATATGGCTTCCAAACATACTGCATACATAATATCTGGTCTAGTAGCTCAGTTAAATACAACAATCCTCCAATCATTGATTTGTACTTACTTGCATTAGCCTTCGATGAATCATCTTCCTTAGTCAATTTATATTATGTAACAATAGGAGTACATACCAGTTTAGAACTCTCCAAACCAAACTTGTTCAATAATTCCTTGACATACTTGAACTGAGAAATAAAAATTCTTTTACTTTTTTTATTTACCTACAACCCAAGAAAGATATTCATCTCACCAATCATGGACATCTCAAATTCCTTCTACATCTCCTTTGAAAATTTCATGCACAAGTCACCCTTTTCTCGAAAAATAATGTCTTCAACATAAACTATAACAATCCAAATATGGTCTAAATAAATATTTAAATACAAATTACTATCCATTAACCCTTTCTGAAATCTTTGTCCAATTAGATATTTATTAAATCTTCCATACCAGGCCCTTGATGCTTTCTTCAATCTATACAATTCATTCTTCAATCTACACACATCATAAATATTCTCTTATGATCTAAATCCTTCTCATTCTTCAATGTAAACTTCTTTCGGTTCTCCATTCAAGATTGTTGACATAACATCCATCTAATAGACCTTGAAATATTTGAACATTTCAAATGCAAGAAATATTCGGATTTCTTCCATCTAGGAAATAGGGGCATAAGCCTAATCAAAATCCATGCCTTCAATCTAAGTGTAACCTTTTCATACTAAACTTTCCTTATTTGAACTATTACCTTACCATTCTCATCTAGATTTTTCCAAAAAATCCATTTAGTACCAATTACATTATTGTCAGTTGGTCTGGGCATAAGTTCCCAAGTCTAATTATTATTTATTTGATCAAGTTCTTCCTTTATTTCTCTTACACACTTCTAACGAGTACATTCTTCTTCCACAATCTTAGGCTTAATTTATGAAAGTAAACACAACAAAACTTTCTCTTGTGCTACTCTACTTCTAGTAACAACTCTAATCCTTTCACCAATAATCTCATTCTTAGAATAATTTCTCTTTATATACCTTGGTGTCTTAGTTGTAGATGTCGGAGCCTTCCTTGTCTCTTCGTCATATTTATTGTCTTCATTTCCTCTGTCCTCTGTATCAAACTCATAATTAATGTGTTTCTCAGGAGTCTTCTGAAAATATTCATCAACCTTCACATTCACACAAGTTCAACAATCTTATTCAGTCTCTTTTTGTAAAACTGACACACTTTTCTCTTTGGACAATCTAAGAGAGCCAAGTGCTTTATCCATTCGAAACAACCATTTTCTCCTTTCTGCAACACTTGTAGCTGGTTTTGGATCTTGCCCAAAATTGATTCTATGCAATCTAACACTTAACAACTAATTGGATATAGACTCTTTCCATACATTATAGTTATATGGAGTGAGGAATTCTATTTTTTTTAAGTCCATAATGCAACCAAACAATGATAGAAAACAACTAATAACTCCTTCAAATCACTGATCCAAATCAGAAAACTAAAATCAAAGGGTCAACCGTGCATATATATCTCCAAAATGTCATATTTTTTAAAGTGATATTTCCACTCCAAATCACACCAAACTAATACCATTTATCTAGAAAGTAGACAAAAAATCATGCACTTTCAAAAATAATTAAACCTAAAAATGTTATCGTATGTTACAAAACAAAACCTCTAAAGTTACAAAATGCAGGATTAGATAGGTAGAGTCATGAAAATCTATAAACCATGCGCTGACATCAACAATTCACTATGTTAAATTTGAAGGTTGTATAGTCGGCGCTGCAAAACACCAGTGACCTAGTTTTTACATGGAGACGAGCGTTAATTTTGTAGTAGTGACCTAGTTTTTACGTGGAGACGAGCGTTAATTTTGTACTAGTGAAGATTGTACGTGCATAAAAAATGACCCTTATTGACTAGGCAATGAGGTGGCATAGGACATGTATAGAACGTACAGTTGGAGAGATGATGTTCCATAGTGATGTGCCAGAGGGTTGACCTGTCACTGACTGGGATAATATATTACTACCGGATGTCCGCTATGTGGCACCGATTTAGCTCCTTCTTTATGCCTACGTGGACGCAAGCTGCGTGGGCTTTTGGCGGAAGTCCGCGTAGGTGGGTTGGGTGGTGCTAGTGGCCAATATTACCAGATGGGTGGTGGGATCCACGATTGTATGAAGTCCCACTTTGGGACTACGGGTGTAAAACCCCACTGTATATCCAAAGGCCCGCTGAAAAAACTAAATCTCCTCCACTGTGTTCGCTGGCACCGTGTATGGTGAGGGGATCCGAAAGAATATGATCCCTGGTCTGAGATTTTGAAATATCATTAGGAATTTATCCTACATTCATGAGGACTATGATTTTGGACGGTTTATATATACCCGGCCATAGTGGGTGTTGTAAAGAACCTCTCGTGGAGGAATAGCTTGCCGGTCACTTAACTCCAACAAAGAGATTATTGATCACTGTGTACGGCAGGAAAAATAATTTGTTTCTCTGATGGGACCAACTTGTATCTGTCAATTTTGTGCAAAATTCTCTGCCAAAAACCAGGGCCAATGGATGGGCCCAAAAAACCAAAATATTTTGCTAGAAGAAATATATAGCAAAACAATCTATGAGATACAATATAAATTGTGTTGATTATCTTTTATGATAATATTGTGCTTGCATAGGTAGGCCATATGGCTTCCCTGTGCAAAAATAATTTTTCACATATGGCTAAATTTATGGTTGACTTTTATCGAAATAGCTTCTTAGATGTAATGGTGAGGTTAGATTTGACCCAAAACATTGGTCCTCAAATCTGGAATATTGACCACCAATGCACCCACCAAGAACTCTCCAAATTAGCTATTCTAGATGCTTCAATGGCCCTGATACCATGTAAGAATTTGTAAATAGAAATGAACCAAAGGAGCTAGAGGTCAAAGAATAACACAAAGATAAGAGAGGTGATATGAACAAGAATAAATTGTATTCTTATTAATGATGCAATATGAAAATAGAAGATAATGAAGATGGTTTACAATGTAGAAGTGTCTGCTTATATAGGAAAGACAATAAGAGACAATGATAAAGAGAAGATAAGCTATCACCTACACAAGGTGGAATCACATGTCCACCAAAGGTGGATCATCCTCCATTATGCAATGAAGTATGTTCCATATGATGAGGATGATAATGTGATATGTGCATTAAATGTGGATCTCACACATTAAGTGTAATGAGATAACAACTATCACCACCTAAAGTGGAATTCTCCTACACCATGTGCTAAAATAGGATGCAAACTCCTAGGTGTATTAATGGCAAAATACTATGCAATGTATTATCCTAAGTAAGATTAAGTAAAGTGTAATTAAGAATACTTAATTACACTAACAGGAATTCATCTCACCTCAAGATTTTTCTATGTGCCCTATATTGCTTTCGAAGTCTATCTAAGTCCACCTTTGTTAGGGAATGTCCATATATCTCCAAATAATTTATAGATGCATTTGGGCTCAAATCAACCAAAATGTATCCATCATTCCTTCTAATGATCGTGGTTACTTTGTTGAACTTCTTATCCAAAACCCTAATTAAATCCATTTCTATGAACATATTGAGTAAAATTAGATGATAAATATCAAAAGACCAAGGGTTTGAAGTTGAAATTAACTTACCTCTATTTCTATAAAAATATTCAAGAAAATCCCACCCTGACCTTGGGATAGCATCTCTACACTCTGTACAAGCATCTTGAAAAGTTATGTTGTGTTTGTAATTCATTAAACAATTTGGGAGAATATCTAAAATATCCTAGTACAAACTGTTGGTATCTTTATTTAAATACTTTTTGAGGTTTCACCGTCTTCATGGAAGATCCACCCTTTCTAGGAAATGCTAATAGATTAAAAACATAAAGAAACTCTTAGGTTTTTCAAACAAATACTAAATTCCCTCCCAAAGAGATAAAAAAACAAAGGAAAATGTAGATAAAACACTTCTACCAAGGACAAAGAAAGATGAAATTTAACTTCTTGATTAACCCAAAGTTCAAAAACCATAACTAGCTATTTGAAGACCCCCTTTTTTTAATTTCTAGATCTCCTTTAATTGAATTGTTAGATTTAGAATGATAGAAAAGATTGCACAATCTTCAATTTATTAACTATGGGGCTGAAAATTGTTTGGTCATGTTGTCATTTAATTAGATATTAACTTATCTTTCATAGCCATATGTAGCTTCAAATCACCATCATTGATTTGTATTTAGTGGATAACTGAGATTCATTTGATTGCATTTGATTGGCTGATGTATCCACTTTTCTACCATGGTGTTTTACCTTCTTTTCTTAACATAATTTCCAGATTTGCATAATCATGTCTCTATATTGGTGTTCACCCTCTTGAAATTGCATGGTAGAAATCTTCTTTATCATCATTGTTATGCTATAGTCTTGTGGCACAAATTTTGTTAACAGTGTGACCCTCACAGAATATAGACAAACATCTTACATATTTTACACTACCTTTCTCTCCTATGGTTATATTCTAATCACCACTTGATACTACCTAGGAATGCGAGGTAAAGTTTTATTTCAAGCATTATCAATAAGTTATTAGCCTCCATCCTTTCTCAAGAAAATCTCTCTTCTCATCAAAAAATTATATAGTGGAAGTAGAAACACCAACATGGTGTTTAACTTAGAAAGACCCTACATAACATAATATTTTTTTCCATTTTTTTGTGTGTAGGTTCAGATCCAACAACAGATAATGTCACAAATGAACAAAGTAGAAAACAACAAATGATCCCATTTTTTGAACATGTAGAGACACCTAGACTAAGATGCCCCTAACTGCACTATTAAGTTGAATTTCAAAGAGATGGATCTACAGGGCATCCTGATTGGGAGTCTAGAACCTTATGCATGCACAAAGAACCTCAAACCAAGGTACACTCCAACCAGGTATAATATTAAATAAAGCCCAAATTTTAGCTATAGGCTCCTCTACGTCTCCTCTTTCTAGATCTAAACTACCGTGTTAGTTTTTTGTTCTGTATTTTTTTTTTTTTAATTTGTCAATTTATTAACATTTAACCTTAGATCTTAAGCACTCAGTTCATAATCCCAATTCCATTTCATCTGAAAAAGTGAATAATCAGAACTGCAAGTGTCCAGCTCTCTTATCAAGACTGACGTTGAACATTGTCTATTTTACACAAATGATATTGCAAATGGAGATTGGAGATCTTTGTTTACACTCTTAGAATAGGCTCTCATTTGCTACCATATTATTTTGGTGAACCCAACATGAATAAAAAATGTAACCTTCTAATGTTGATTCATATTTAAAAGTTATGGATATATATTTATCTTCAAAGAACTATATTCAATTTTCTACATAAGACATGTAGAATCCTTATCTTTCAACATCCTTCAAATAGATACATTAAACATTATTTATACTAGTAATAAATATTATTATTAAATGTTAAATGGAATCCTCCTACAAAATATTTTGTTAAATTGAGCTTTGATGGGTCCTCGAGAGGTAATCTTGGTGAATTAAGTGTGGGTTGTGTTCTTAGAGATCATAAAGGGAAAAAAAAATTTGCCTTTGTGAGTAAAGTCTCGGTTGGTACGAATAATCTAGCTAAAGAAAGTGCACTCCTCTCAAGCATCATGTTGCCTCTATAGTATGAGATTCAAAACATCTATATAGAAGGAGACTCAAACTTTATCACATATGTTGTGGCCTAAAAGAAGATGGTAAATTGGAAGCTTAACTATGTTCTTTCAGAACTTTGGAAACTTCTTCCTTGAATTTCTAACTATAAGGTGGTGAATTTTATAGAGAGCCAAATTAATTGGAAAAAAATAGAAAATATTTTAACTAAACTTAAACAAGAAGAATATCTTTTTTTTTAAATTTACCAATTACTTAATCATCTGCGTGCTTTTAAGGACAAGATGTCATATTCTTAGTTATCAATCAAAATCAAGATGGCTAGGGAGGTTAATGCAGTTAGAAAAGGAGATTAATTTAGCCAAGGCTAAATTACCATATTTTATGCTAATTTTTTCTTTTTGCAGCTTTCTTTTTGTTCATTTGATGTAGGGATATCATGTATCTTCTAGGTGATTCACATGATTTCCAAAGCACAACCCAGAGCTAGTGTTTCAAACATTCTAATTATTGGTCAAAATATCATGGGATGGTGGGGCTACATCTAGTACAGCAGAGGAGGGTCACCCCTCGTTCCATGGTACTGTAATGCTAAAGGGTCATGATTCATGTGGTAGTACGAGATAGAGAAAATATCATTACAGAATATTCCATGCATCACCATGGTAAATAATGAATTAATTTACTTGTTGCAGGTTGGCAGGTTATGTATTTAGTCAAGTGTTCAAGGTGCCTCACATTCCCTCATAGTTAAGGGATATGTTAAGGAGGATACCGCAAGCTAGCGGGATAAGAAAGAAGCAAGCTCCCACATTACCTTGGAAGGTTATTTTTTTTAATGTTTTGGTTAGCAAGATTATGGGATATGAGAATAGGAAGGAAAATGTGGATCCTACATTCCCTTGTGCTTCCAATTAGTTTTAAGATGTCATTCATGGGACTCTAGGTTCAAAAGAATATGTTTTAAACCATGCTCCTTCATGAAGTTAGAGACAAAATATAAAATGTTGTGAAATATTGGAGTGATAAAAATGAGCTGAGGAATATGCACATACTCTTCCCTTGAGTTTGTTCAAAATTCCAAGGTGAATACCGAGGGGTTGATGTATAAAAAAATGTCAAGGATTGTTTCATCTCATGTTCGCTCAAGTTTCAGGTCAATCCCTAGTTAATCCCCACAAGAGTCTAGGGTGTAAAACAATATAGTAAGATATGAACCCTACATTCTCTTGTAGGATTGAAAGGAAGAGTGTAGAGCTCTAAAGAATTGTTGGTAAATATATTTGTCACTATGAATTTAT
This sequence comes from Thuja plicata, assembly GCA_018584345.1. Taxonomy (NCBI): domain Eukaryota; kingdom Viridiplantae; phylum Streptophyta; class Pinopsida; order Cupressales; family Cupressaceae; genus Thuja; species Thuja plicata. The sequence continues at coordinate 2,570,649 of MU225021.1, read as the reverse complement.
CTTTGAAACTGACCATGTTTTCTCTATGAGAAGTGATAATTGTGCCAACAATTGGAGAGATTACAATTAGATCACAATCTAATTACAATCTTCCTCTGAGTTTGAGAGGCACAAATCCCTCGTATGATGGGGGTATTTTTTGTTTTTGTGTGCTTTTCACCTAAAAGTACAAAAAGGATAGATGGCAAAACTAAAGTAAATAGATAACAGAAACCCCAATAGTAGACATACATATACCATTTGAAATTCTCACTGGATAATTATTACAAAGGGATTTTTAGCATGGAATGCAATGACGATTAAAGAGGGATAGAAGACCCCGATATATGAGAAGATACACTATTCCAACACATTCACATCAAGATACCAAGAGGTGAATGCATTTCATCAAATCATTTACATATTTTAGAAAGAACAGTGGATTCCATCAATACATAAAGAGATTATCAATTTGACATATGAAAAATTAGCAATAATAACTGATGAACACATTCAAGAAATATGACTAAATACATTCTTCATTATCTCTTTAAAAATATATAAATTAAAAAACTCTTTTGTATATAGTGTAAATCCAAAAGTTTGTTTGGAAATTTCTTCAAAATCTCCCCTCTACAAAATGTCTCTCCTCCCTTTAGATTATGAATGAGCTCATATTTATAAACATTTCTAGAATAACTACCGAAGTAACCACATAGAATAACCACTTTTGGTAACCACTTAGGATAACCCCTTTGGGTAGCCACTTAGGATAACAACCTATGTGATCACTTTAAGTAACTATATGAGTGATTATGTTTGATAACTAACTTTTGAAGACAAGTTAGGATTTAGCTAACTTTTACAATGATAGAACCCAAAATCTAACTTTGATTACACTAAGGCCCCATTTGGTTGGGGAATTGGAATTGGACTCAAAACCTGATTATCTCAAAATAAGGTTTTGAAATTATGGTTTTGCATCTTCCGGATATATTTTGGACTGTTTGGTTGATCCAGAAGATGAACGAGTCAATCCATATTTTGTGTTTGATTGCCAAGTTCGAAATTGGAATTGGAAGCCTAGTTCATAGATAACAACTGATTTTCTTCCTCACTGACTCGCGGCTTCCATCAACAGATAGGAATTGCAATGATCTGCAAAGACTGAGGATGCGACGGATAAGATCAAACATTGGCTCATGTGCATAGGCTGAGAATGCAGCGGCTAATACAAGCAAAAATCATCGTGATACTTCCTTTGTTGCCCAAAAGGGATCAAGAGACCAGCCACAGTAAATCAAAATACAACTACACATAATGATAAACCATCAGGTTCCCATATTCTAAGTATCCCCACTCCAATTTGTATACAAGGATAAAACTCATAGTCTCACGCTACAACAACTAAATTGCATGCCAAGTAAGAATGAAAAAGAAAGTTCCCGAGCATCACCTGCATTTTCTGCAGCTCTAATTTAAGAGTTGCTCTAATATGTACTTGGCCGGATCACCCAAAGGGTTCGCCAGAATGAATGAATCAACAAGTTCGACAACCTCAGCATTGCTAAAAAAAAATTGAACAAACCATCACTTCCAATGACAACAAATTGATCATGTTCTGAGACCCTGTAAATATTCACAGATGGTTGAGTACGAATATATAGAAGTATCATGGATCCAACAAAATTATAATATGGGGTTAAAAAAACATAAAACCAGGTTTTGAAATCGTATTCCACCTATTTGGATGGAAGATGGAAATCCTCATTTTAGCCTGAAATCGGAAGATGGAAACTATATTCAGGTTATTGTTTTAATGCACCAAACGGCAGATTTGAACCCAAATTCTGGTTTTGGGCATCAAAATCCAATTCCACCCCTCAACCAAACGGGGCTTAAGTGACATAAGTCACCTTTTCCAAAATGATAACTAGGAAATTGCAATTTTGAAGAAAGACCCAACTATTGACCTTGTCGATAGTTGTTTTGTTGGATCTTTGCTACCCTTTTATCTGTCTATCTTATTGGTAGCTTGTTGGTCTTTGGATGTGTTTTGTCTCGACTTCTTTGATAGTGTGTAATGCTTATCTTGTAATTTCTTTTTGTTAAGGGATTTCAGATTCCTTCAAAAACCTATTTTTTACTATGATAAAAAACTATTGACTTTGTCGAAGTAGTTTTCCATTTATGTGTACTTTATCTCTGACATTGACTGTCACTTTTCTTCCTCATTTCATCAATATTTCTATCCATCCATGATAAGAAGAAAGTGATACGACTGTCATTCTTCTCTAAAACCTCCATTGCAACATCAATAATGGGACACGAGAATGACAAATGTAGAATATTCTAGTGATGACACAATAGTTATTTTACAAACATATGGCAAAGTCAATGGTCTCTACATAGCATAATCATGTCTTCATCCTTCTTCCCGAAAGAATCTACAAGATCAATGAAGAGCAAACGGAATTCAACATGCACTTGCCATGAATATCTGAGAACCACTCATATTTTTCTCCACGAGCATACTAGGTGTATCATCATTTTTTGAATCGATTCAATGTTCACCTTGATTATTGCATTTACATACGTTTGTTTACTATTAGTTGAACATTTCTACACATGACCCCATTATCTGTAAACTTTATATCATTTCTATCCTTAGGAGCAAAGGCCAGCTGCTTTTTCCTTAAACCTATATAAATAGGTCCAACAGGCTGCATGGAGATTAGACCTTTTGGATCATTGAGTCTAGATTCTCGTTTTGGTTGATATTCTTTCCTTTCAATCACAATTTGCACTTCTTTCACCTAATCGTTCTACTCGTGTGCTTTGTCAAATGTTACGATATTTTGTATGCATATTTGCCAGAGATAGCTGTAACTGCACTGAAAGACGAGAATCCATTTTCCATTATCTTCTGACGTGGCTCTCATCTAAAGCTCCCAATTTGGGGCGGCATTTGAGGACCATGGCAAAGGTTGTGTAATTTGGTTTTCCACCTGCAGCCATTGCATTTTATGAGATTTGGTTTCCTCAAGACAATTTGAAAAACAATTCATTTGCCTGTCTATGATTCCGTACACCTCATTTTGATGTGAAATTTTCTAAAACCATTTCACCGAATTCGTTCTTGCAAATCTGGAAATCGTTGCATTTAGTGAGGCGACCTCATAGAGAGTACGATATAACAGTCTATAAGGGCAGGTTCCCATACGACTGCTGAACTTATTTTCTATGAAAGTTTACTGCTTATTTTATTTTTAATTGTTATTTTGAATAAAATTAGTAACAATATTTTTTTGGACAGAAAAATAATTTTAAAAAGTAACAAAAAAGAAGAGAAACAATTTTGTGAAGCCACATAGCATTTTGCCAATAAAGCAGTGGCTGCTTATTTTCAACCCCTCATATTTTTTCAATGCTTAATTTTGATTCCTAAATTATAGCCACTCCATTAAAATAAGGAAAGATTCTAATTTATCCTTTTCTTATGATTGAAAATTTGTATGGAACACTAACTGCTTAAATTTAAGCAGAAAATGCACTCAAGCAGCAGCATGGAAATACCGAGTAAGTTGGTTGAAATAACAAACTTTTCCTAACTTATAGAGCTTGACCAACTTTCCGATAATCAATATATGGATGTTTTGGAAATGGATCATTCTTAGTTCATACAAGCTTTTAGACATTTTTGGAAGTTATTGAAAAGATCCATATTAATTTTTAATATGCAACATTTTTTTTTTTTTTATTAAACTCAGCTTCTTACAAATACATGCCAACATACCAATATGGCATACATTGTTCGCTGATTTTATGTATTTTGGAAAGTTCCAAACTTAGGATTCCACCTTTCTATCCTCTTGTGGGCACTTTGATTTACTTTCACAACTTTATTAACTTATCGATGAATGGGTTATAATAACTTTCTCCATGAATGAAGGTATCAACTATTTTACAAGCTTGGCATCAACTATTTTACAAGCTTGGCCAACTTGCTTCTGATGTAGTAGATGAATCAAATCATTATCTTCGAAGATTTCAATATTTTGAATAAGCAATATTGCATCGGAACCGTTATAAGCCAAGCTAACACAAAGATGATTTATGAGTTTATTCTATGAGTCACTTTACAAAAATCAACCAATCTTTTGACAAGTCATAATCATGCATTTTAAACTATTTCGAGAACCTGGCCCAGCCGCTCATTAATGACTTTCATGACATCAAGAGAGAAGCTATGACCTCACAAATTGCTTCTAAAAATGTTATACATAGTTTAGATATCTGTTTGAAAGCACTAAACAACTTATCATTGTTCTAGATGTAGTTGATAATTTGTTTGAAAACTCCAACCTTTGGTATTTGGAGGGTTAATACAACTTTCTAATTACTTTGTCACAAATTCCATAAAAGTTGTGAACTTGTTCATTGAACTATTTTGCAATAAAGAAATGGAGGCTACATTTCTATGAAGGATTTTTGTCAACATTAGGGTTGAGGGAAAATCATGACGTGAATCAACATCCCTACAATCCATGATTTTACAAGGTTCTAGTTAGATCGAATGTAATTTTCATAAGTTTTCTAGAGTTAAATTAAAACTTGGATCACAATTACCTCTACTCGATAGTTTAAAATTAATACAAGATTTATATCTTATTGTTAGTTAATCGTATCATAACATTATTTTTACGCTAGCCATATGTATTGACCATGTAAAAATAACATTACCTAGTTAAGTGCATATAATAATTCTTGACCAATAATCTCCTAATTCATCTTAATGTTTTAATAATCTAAAAGGAAATCCTAAGTTATAAACTTTATTTTAATTAAATCAATAATATTACCTTTATAAAAGAAAAAATTACATTAAAGTCAAAAATGTAAATAAATTAGTATAGGTTGATGCAACTCTCAAATTTCATTGGAATAAAATAATCCAATATTTGAAAATGAACTTAATGTCTTAAAATCATCAATTTAAAATTTCAACCTATTCATTAGGAAATCTTAATTAAGTTATCCATCAAACTTTATTAAAATTATTATTATCTTACTCCAACATTAAATATATTAAAGCATTCTAATTATTTACTATTAAATTTTAAAGTGGCATTATTAAAAGGCCACTAGTTTAATTTTATCACTACCTTTAAAGTTAATTATTTTATTTGAAAAGTCTATTGTAGGGAATAATAATAGAGTAATTCTATTTCGCACCCAAGGAAATCCAAATACATTCCCATTTAAAAAAAAAACTCCACTAAAGTAAAAGTAATTAATTTAAATAACTATAAAGTCTACATACATTGGAGAATCCCTAACCCTAATTCAAAATTAGGGTTAGGGCTCCAATAAAAGAGTCCAAAATTGGAACTACTCTTTTGTTACTTCTCTTTCTCTCCCAAGCCCTAAATTCCCTGACCCTACTCTTCAAATGTGCAGGTCTGGTTGAAGGGAGAAGGTAGCCATGCATGAGGAAAGAAAGAAGATACATATATACACAAATATATATGTATATACAGAAAGTGTATATATATATATTTGCATATATATATGTATATGCATTGGCCTCGAAGGCCGACGACTTTGTGTGTTTGCAGGCAGGGAGGTTGAAGGCTTGGGTGGGAGGGGAGGCGCACAACACACCTCTGTCATGCAAAGGAAGAGTAAAAGGGTACAGGGGGAGTGGAGGAGGCTCAGACCCAACCCCACTCGTGGTGGTGCAGCCAAAACATCGCTCTAAGCTCAATAACCATGTCTCAGCCTCGATCCCATCTGTGGCCCCTAAAAAAGGTGGTGGCCTGAGGCGAAGAAAATCCCTGATCTGATCTCCCACATCCTGGGGTGCTCCTCTACCTGTCTGAGGTACAAACCCTAGTGGTGGATCTTCCATGTGTACAGATTCACCCTCCTATTCTGCCTACTCCTCGACTCGTTGAGGAGGAGGAATCCTACTCTGCTCACAAGCTGCTCCCACTTGCCCTGCTATCTGGTCTCCAAGTGGTACCCTATCCATAAGAATCCCTACAATATTCTGGAGAGCATTCAATACTTCCTGATTCGGATTCGGTGGTGGAACAAGAGGAGGTTCATGCTCATCTCCTGCATCCACCCTAGCACCCTCTACATCTCGCTCATCACGAGATGGTGCCACATTTCTCATGTCGTGGATTCTTTGAAATCTTGCATGTGTACGTATGAGAATCATGAAACCATGGCATTCAATAAAACTATTTTTACTTTATACCATGGATACTTCTTTGTCACTTCATAGTTCTCATTTCCATGTAGCACACAATATTACCAACTTTGTAACAACCATGAAGCATAGGTTGAAAAATAATGTCTAAGCACCAAAATAATATCTTGGATTGAAATGAGACAAAAATGGAATCCAGTGTTTGAGGATGGTTGGAAATTTTTCAAACTAGGAGGTTCCTATTTCCGAAATTTCAAAATTAAAATTTTCAAATTTGGTCAAGTTTGAAATTAAGGATTGCATTCTTCAATGTCTTTTGTAACTTGTTGGATTTCTTTGAGCTTTCTCTCAATCAACAACACAAAACTCTTATGTACATGTACTTTTCTATATTTTAATATATATGTTCAGGCTAAAGCCCTTTATTAAAAATTATTATTATTTGAATATTATTTAAAAAGAAAACAAATTAATCACTCTTAAATAAATAATAATTAAATAAATAAATAAATTATATTAAATTAATATCTAAATATAATTATCAACCATATCTATTAAATAAGTTTTCCATTGTAATTAATTTTTATTTAAATATAAGGCATGTCTTATTTTAAAAAATATTTATAAATAAAATATTTATCTCAACGTTTAGAGACCACACGTTAATGCTTAGGTTTTTTTAGAGTATGAAAGTCTTCGAGTTGTGTACATTGGAAAGAAATACATCTATTTGTCAAATGGGTAATGGGTAAGTAGTATTGTAGATTTTTTTTATTTGAAATTTATTTTAGAGGTTATTTAAATTATTTAAATATTAAAAAAGTTTTAAAAATTATATTTATATATATAGAGAATTTTTATTAATTAAAGAAGATTTGAACTTATTACTATATAGATGTATGTAACAAATATTTAAAAAAGTTAATTTGTGTAGTGTGTATAATTTTCATTAATTGTAGAAGATTTGAACTTAATATCATCTAGATGTTTGATATATATATATATATATATAATGCATGCAATACACATTTTGTTATTAAATCAACTTTATGAATTATTATTCTTTTTACTCAATTTCAATTTTGCATGTGTACAAATAATTTAAATAATTTAATTGTGCCAATTTGATTCTAATGTTTAAATTGTGAGTTAATTTAATTTCCACTAATTGCTTTGTGTCAAAATCAATTTTTTTTTAAATAAATAAATCAACTATCTAAATTGTTTAAGAAGATACATCAAAACTAGATTATTATTCATCAAACTTTGTAATCCTCATTCACAATCACTCTTTTCTGATATTATATTTCTTATAATTACTCATGTCTAATATTATATTTCACAATCACTCTTTCTTCAATCAAAACATCAGTCTGTACATCAATTATTTTTTATATTATAACTTTTTTTTAATCTTTCTAACATTATCCCTCACATTTACTCTTTACTCAGTCATAACATCACTCTACATCAACTGCTTTTGACATTATGACATTTTTTCTAACATTATCTCTCGCACTCACTCTTTCCTCAATTGTAACATCACTTTCACACCTTTTTTTTTTTCTTATATCATAATTCTTATTCCGGATGAAAACATCCATCTCAACAATTTATAATATTTTTACTTACTTCCTTTATCACGAAATTTGTCATTTTTCATGTATCGTATGAGATCTTCCAACTCATATATAAAAAATATTAAATAAGACGCAAAAATGTGTCATAAGGAAATCAATCTTTTATTGTAAATACAGACATCTAAAACGAATTTATTTACAATATTATAACTCTACGAACATCACGATTGAATCCACGCTCAAAAGTTATTTTTCACGAGTCAAAAATCAGATCCACAAATACAAAATATGGAAGTAATCAATCCTCTCTATCCAAGTTTAAAATAGACGTTTATTTTAACTTTTATTTTAGCCATTCATCCTATGTGTAAGCCCAACCAGATTCAATTTATCCTCCTCCTCTTACGATGGAAAAGCCAAATATAGCGGCGCCAGCCGGCGCGCAAGATGCTTCACTCAAGTAAGCACAACAGGACTCTAAATTTTTACCTAATAAAAAGAGCTGATCTCTTAGAATATTGGCTTTGAGATCCCCAGATTCAAGAACAACAACAAAAGTATCTAGAGGGAGCACTTGAAAACAAATAATACCAGACCACTTAGCTTGTAGCTTTTTGTGTAAGTATGAAAGAGAGAGTGAATCACCCCATACCTAGCCAATAAAAGCTAAATCTTGAAGATTCATGCTCAAGACCAAAGGAACTTGAACCCATACTTATTTCTACTTTGAAACCCCATAATGCCCGTCAGTGCCTTTTGAATTTTGAATAGAATCTATCCTTAATGTTTGAAACTGGAACCCTCTTTTTTGCCAGATCACGTACAGTATCATTTACACTAGGATTTTCACCACTAGGGTGAGGAGAGATAAACTTTCCAACTCCAAATCTGGAATGAGCAACACCATTTCCACCGCTAGGGTTACTAGCATTATGATTTTCATAGCCCGAAACATACCCAGATGTACATCTGGTTTTACAAAATCCATAGACGAGCTAGGGTTACTAGCATTATGATTTCCATTACCTAAAACATACCCAGCAAATCCAAATAAAAATTTGATGTTCAACCCTATCTATCATACAATTTTTTCATTATAATTATTTTTATTTAAATATAAGACGTATTATTTTTTAAAAGTATAGAAATCAAATATATATCTCTAACATTTACAGCCTCACCGTGCAAAAGAATTAAATACTTTAAATAAGAGAATTTCTTAGGCATTTTTTTAGTATGAAAGTCGTACAACTTGCTTACATTGGAGGGAAAGAGAAAAAAAAAATTTATTTAAGGATGACCTTCATAATGTCTATTTAGAAGCACTACATACTAGAACATTGGGAAATAAAATAAATAGAGGAAATATTAAATTCATACCTAAATCTGGTGATTGTTAGGACATTTGTAATTGGCACCCCATTACATTGCTCAATGTCTCCTACAAAATCATAGCAAAGGCCTTGTCACTAAGAATTCACCACCTTGTTCCCCAAATTATTCGCCCAGAGCAAAGAAGCTTTATCCAATTTTGCTTCATCCTGGATAATATAATTGCAGTTTGGGAAGGTATGGAATGAACTCACCAATCTGGTCAGGCTACTATTTTCCTCAAAATTGACTCCACTCAGATTTGGTCCCCATTTTATTTCTTCTATTAAATTATTTTTTCAGATGCTAATGCTTGCATCACCATCAATGGCCACCGTTCCTCTTCTTTTGGTTTGCATCGGTCTACTCAACAGGGTCGCCCCTTGACTCCTGCTCTGTATATTCTAGTAGCAGAAGGTTTTGGTTACTTGCTAGCTCTTTCTATTTCTTTTGGTCGTGTTCATGGGATTTCCTTGCCCAATTCCACCTCCCAGCTTGTCAATGGGCATTTCGCCAATGACTCCTTCCTCGCTCTCCTTGAGGACGAAGCCAACGTGCAACATGCTCTTCATTGCCTCGACATTTTTTGCTTGGGTTCTAGTTCATCCATTCAATGGCATAAGACTCTCTTCTTTCACCAATCTTTCCTACCACAACCACAATGGATGTTGCGCTATAATTGGCAATGGATACAACATGGTCAGGTCTTTCATTTCCCCAACACACCATTTTCCTTTCATGGCTCGGCATCCAAACTATGGAATATTGTTTTGGCAAAGATTGAGACCAAGTTGGCATATTGGATTACCAAACCTCTCTCGCTCACAGGAAAATTTTAGGTGTGCTCCAAGATTTTGGCTGCTACACATGTTTATTACTCTTATTGTTGGTATCCCTCAAAAGAAGCTTATGTCATATTGGAGCGCCTTCTTAGAGATTTTCTATGGTCCTTGGATACCCAACTCCATGGGTTTCACCATTTTGCCTAGTAGTATTGTTGCCTCCCTTGACACTCTGGTGGACTTGGCCTCATTTCCATCCACAGGAAAGATCAAGCCCTCTATGTTAAATGGATAGTTCACAACATTTATGGTGTGGAGGCTTGGAAGATTTTATTTTGCCATTGCATTTCTTCTCGCTTTCCTTTGCATTGTCAAGCATGGAAAGATTCAGGATTTCATAATTTGCTTCTTATGATAGACCCTATATAAATTTAGGGTTCCTCTATGGCCAAAATAATTTGGCATGCATAGGAGGCTACCAAGCACTGGTTATGATGGCATGGCTCTGGTTTATGCAATGGCCTCTCTTATAACTTATAGAATCACTTATGGTCGCCTTTAATTCGGATGGAAGGCCTCCCTTTAGCCAGAGTTTCAGGTCTCCATACTCTGTGTCTCCATTATCATGGCCTATGCACTCCTCAAGACCTCTTCTGTCGAGAGACAGTGCCCATTCGTAAATAGGAGGATGCTCGTGCATATTTTGGTCTTTCCAACCAAGACAAGAGACTTTTGAGCTTTGGTTTCTCTTTTGCCACTAGAATGTTTGCACAAGATTGGGATCACTAGTCGCACTCCATAATGGAAGGATTGGCAATGGTACCCAGACATGACTTTCAAAAGATATCAACCTCGATAAGGCTATATTTGGCTTTCTCACCACATGCCTATGGTGGAGGTTTTGAATCAAAGATGACATATCTAATCTTCTCATTATACTTGAGATTGTGTTTCATTACCATTTGATCCACTATTACAAAACCTAAAATCACACATTTCAATTGGTGTTTTTTTTTCAAGGGTCACCTTTAGGTTCTCGGCTTCACTATCTGGGTATTCTGAATCCCCGTTGACCTTTTTGTCGCTAAGATATGTCTTTTCTCCACCTTTTCTGGTTCTTTTGGAGGGCACAAAGCTATTGGGTCTAGATTCATAGTTTTTTTTTCATTCTTCCCTTCCATGTTTACTTGGCCTCTCATTATTTTTGGTGATCACCCAGCTCTTCCATTTCCTATCCTGCAAATTTGGCACACTTTCAAAATGGAAATTTTATTTACAATTTGGAAAAAAAGAAATTCAACTCTTTCCTCAAATACTTTTATTGATACTAATGTATCCTTATTTGCTAAAGCATGTATTTGTAATAATGTAATGCTCAAGATTCAAGTTCAAGCAGATAAGGCTACTCTTGAGGTTTCTCATTTGTAGGAGCTACTTCAACACTGGTGCAAAACCCCATCTATTGTGGCCAAAATTCCCCTAGATGCGTCTACTTCTGCCGCTCCTTTTTACTCTGGTGGGTGGCGCCAAGGACGTAACGGTTCCAGTCGGCGGAGAGATTCTCACTCTTGGCCCCCAAGCCAACATTCCCCTAGATGTTGTTTCTCTCCCCATCTTTTGCAGGCTCCATATCGCGATTGGGATTCTCCTTGTAGTTGGGGACCTCGACCAGCAACCACCTCTAGTTGGCCAACTGATGGAACTTTAGGTTGGCCTTCGACGAAAGATTTCCCTTGGGTCTTTTAGGCTATTACACCACACAGAGATGAGAAGGAGGAGGATGAAGAAAGTGCAGATGGATGGACTCTTCCATACCTTGAGCCTCCTCATAATGCAGGTTGGGGAGACAATAACGACAAGCCACACCCTCCGCCTTCCTCTGCCACCGCGTTGGTGGCTTGAGGGCTTCTCTTTCTTTTGTCTCTTTTGATACTTTTTGTTTCTTGGCTTTCTTTGTAGTTTGTGGGCAATGCCCATATGACAATCAGATTTAGGGCTTGGCCTTTGTTTGTTTTTTGGAAAAGTTTATTTTGTAACTCTTGAACTCTTTGATGATTAATTAAATATTTGGTGCTAGCACCATCTAGCTGTCTCTAATATGGACTTTGTTATTAAATCAAATTCACCAATTATTATTCTTTTTATTCAAGTTAAATTTTGTAGGTGAAAATAATTTAGGTAATTCAATGATATCAATTTGATTCTAATGTTTAAATTTAAAATCTCATCTTGAACAAAAATAATTTAATTTAAAGTAATTGTTATGTGCCAACACCATAATTTTACAAATAAAAAAAATTGTCTATCTAAATTGTTTATAAGGAAACATTAAACTAAACTATTATTTATCAAACTTTGTAATCCTCACTCAGAAATCACTCATTTCTAAGATTATATTTTGTAATTTTGTAATCCTCACTCAAAATCACTCATTTCTAACATTATATCTCTTAGAGTCTCACTCATTTCTAACTTTATCTCTCGCAACCACTAGGGGAGAGGACCCAGTAGTTGTGCACCCTAACTTCGGGCTTCTCAAAAACCTATGTGGAAATTTCAAATCACTCCGATTTTTTTACAGTAGCTTACTTGGCGAGTCTCCTGCTTATAACTAAGGTTTCAGAGCCACATCATCAAATATGATGCCACTTCAGCATGCTTTTTGCCAAGATGTCCAAAACAGCCCAAAAAAAAAGTGAGACCAATCATAGTGAATT
>MU225021.1:2500946-2541542 GCA_018584345.1 Thuja plicata | reverse complement strand
GTTGATTAAACTATCAATTAATTAAATCTATGATTTGCAAAGGTGTAGAAGAGGTTTCATCTCCTATAGTTAACTTAGTAGTATTAAAGAGAAATTTATGTTCTTTTGGTTAAGTTTTTAGTGCCCATATTTTGGGGCATGACAGCTATCAACAAAAAATGTTTATTTACTAGTGATGACTACATGCATGTCAAACAAAAACAAGACATTTTTTGAAGGGGGTCCCTATTTCTACAATTTGATTGGCCTCTTGATCAAGCCATGACATGTTGGGTTCAATCCTATAGAGAATCTTTCATCAAATGTTCCTATATGGGTGAGAATTCCATGGTTCCCTTTGAAATTTTGGAGACATGACATCTTCAATTTAGTTATTGTGCAGCTTGAAAAGATTATAGAGCCCTCACAAAAAACTATGGAGAAAAAGGTAATCACCTATGCTCGTGTTTGTGTTTAAATTGACTTGAATAAGCCTTTACCTGATTCCATGGAGATTTGATTGAGAATAAGCTCATGGATTTAGTAGCTTGATTATGAAACTTTGTCATTTTATTGTTGCATCTATCATGAATATGGACATTTGTAGAGGATGTTTCCCAAATATAAATTTGCAAGACCTTCTAAAATTGGGCAGGCTAGCTCAATTCCAAATAAAGATAAAGGGAAGGCTCATATGATGGAGTATAAATAGGTCTTCATCCCAATCAGAACTCGTAATAAGGGATGAGGTCAAAAGAGAAATATTAATGATAGGAAGAATGATGATGTTTTTAAAAGGTTTGATGCTCTAGATAATTTGGAATAGTTTGATGGAAGTATCGCTAATCTTCTTATTGGCCAGGACCAAGTTGTGGAGATGGAAAAACTAGTTCAGGAAGAGAATAATACTATATAGGTGAGATCACAAGAGGATAGGTTAGTTATGAAAATGTATATAGATCTCCCCTTAGGGACCTTAGGAGAAGTGGGAACAAATGGAGGCTAAGACTTCAAAGATAGTCCTAGTCTCAACTATTCTTTGATAAGTAGGACAAAGGATTCACGGGATGTAGATAAAAGAGAAGGGACCCCACCCACGTAAATTCACCAAAAATCTCTTAAAAAGGGTGCTATGGATAAACCTCCTAAGGTGGGAAGGAAGAAATATCATGAAAAAGTGAAACTATTTGGTGACATATTAGTGGATTCTGGATCTATAAAGACCATTGACTCTCACTTCTCCCCATATTAGTAATGATCATTCTTCCATGGACTATAAGTGGGGTTGAATAACATCCATAAAAAAAGGCTATTCAAGAGTTGGTTCTTTCTAATTCTCCTAATGTTGTTTTTCTTTAGGAGACTGAATTATTGACTAATGGTAGATTAAATAAGGTGTCAAAAATTGGGCCTATATTCATTCTTAATACATTTAGGCTCAAGGAAGCTTAGTTCTATGGCTTAAATATGGGACCCTCGTAAGCTTGTTCCATTTTGGTGTATTTCTAGCAAATCCTCTATCTCAATCCTAGCCACATGTAAAACTGGTGAGAATATTCTTTTCACTAATGTTTATGCTTCAACTAATTTTTAAGGAAAAAAATTTATTTTTTCACACATAAGAAATGTTTTCTCCATTGCCCCTTTATTTCCTTGGGTTCTGGCAGGGGATTTTAATACAATCTCAATTATGGATGATAAAATTGGAGGTAATTTAAGGCTTGACCCTCCTATGGGTCTTCTAAGGAACAATATTAAGTTCCTAAGGGAAGTGGATGTTAAACCCTCCAATGGATTGTTTACTTGGAATAACATAAGATGTGTTGTGGAGGTGAGAACTGAGAGATTAGATAAATTTCTTGTTTCTTTCTATTGGATGGAGGATAATTGGGTTACTACTTCAAAAATCTTAGACTAGAAATGATCTAACCATTGGTTCATCAAGCTTTCTGCATCTAGCTTTTGTGTCTCAAAGAACCGTTTATTTAAGTTTTAGCATATGTGGATTTGTGGTTCTTCCCTATAGGACCTTATGATTGAATGGTGGACTGAGGGGAAGCATACCTTTGGTACTACAATGCGTTCATTTTTCAAGTAGTTACAATACCTTAACTATAAGTTTAAAAGATGGAATAGAAGGTTCTTTGGTGATATCTTCTCGACAAAAAATGTTTCTCATGCTTAGGTGGATTCTATCACCCAAAAAATCAAGGATCAAGTTCCATCAGAGGTTTTTCATAGGGAGGATTATTCTATAGTGAAAAAGATGGAGGAATGGGAAATTCGTGAAGATATCTATTAGAATCAAAAATCATGAGTTGAGTGCTCCAAGAAGGTTATAGGAATACAATTTTTTTTCATAATGCGATGAAAGATAGTAGATAGGGGAGTTCTATTTATTCTTTCATAACTTTAGAAGGGGTTCTTCTATCATCCTATATGGATATTAATTAGGAAGCCATGAGATATTTTGCAGATTTTTTTTTTTCTGAGGATTCTACCGCTAATAAGGAGGAAGAAGGGCTTTTGCTTGATAGTATTCCTACTATAGTTAGTAATCAAATGAATGAAGGTCTTCTTAAACTTATTTATTTATGTAAGGTTGAAAAAGTTTTTTTTATCGTGAAGAAGGGTAAAACTTATGGTTTAGATTTGTTTCCTATAGAATTTTACCATGATTTTTGAGAAATAATTAAGTTTGATCTCTTAGAAGTGGTGCACAAGTCATACAAAAATAAAAAGATTCTTGGATATATGAATGCTACATTCTTTTTCTCTTATTCCTAGGAAGCAAGGAGTTAATTATCTTCACTCATTTTGAACCATAGATTTGTGTAATGTGATTTATAAAATAACATTAGATTTGTGTAATGTGATTTATAAAATAACATAAAGCTAATTGTAGAAAGACGTAAACCATGGCTTAGTAAACTAGTATCTAAATACAAATATGGGCTTGTCGGTGGAAGACAAATTTTGGATGGGATTATCATATCTTCAAAAGTTGTTCATTCTATGGAAGTCTCTAAGGAGAAGGTTATGTTCATAAATTTGGATATGGCCAAAGCATATGATAGAGTTAAATGGAGCTTCCTACACAAAGTACTTATAGCCTTTGCTATCAATATCGAATGAATCAATTGGGTGATGAGCTATATCACTTCCTCTTCTTGTGTATTTCTCATCAACAGTGAAATCATAGAGTTATTTGGTGCTTCCTGAGGCCTTCAACAAGGTAACCCCTTTCCATGTATTTGTTTCTATTAATGGTGAAAGGTTTGGGAATATTTATCACGTATCTTTTTAGGCAAGGGTTGATGCAACAATGGAATTAGGGTTATGGCCTTCCTCCTTCCTCTCATCTTCAATTTGTGGATGAAACTTATTTGATGAGTTTTTTTAGAATTAATGAGGCTATCAACTCTAAAACTGCTTTGGATATTTAGTTGAAAGATTCAGAACAAATGATTAATGAAGAGAAATATTTTATTTTCTTCCTTAATACCATTGTTCTCATTCAAGCTAGGATTGCCAATATTTTGAGGTTTCAAATTGGGGATCTCTCTATGGTTTACCTTGGAATTTGAATTTCAGTGTGCAACTTGTCTATAGGTTTTGGCAAGATATATCAGATAAGCTTTGTCAAAAGTTTAGTCATTGGACTAACCATTGGCTCTTAATTATTGGAAGAGTGACACTTTTGAAGGTTTTGGTTCGAGTACTTACTATCTACATATGTTTTGTGCAGTCAACACTTGCAAGCTTTATTAAGGAATTTGATACACTCTCCAGGAAATTATCATGGACAAGTAACTTCATCTCTTGAAAATGGAGTCTTGTTAAGTGGAATTATGTTTGTAGGCCAATGTAGGATGGTCAACTAGGATTATGTCATCCTAGTTTGAATGTTTGGGTTTGGGTTGCTAAGGATTTTGGGGATGGTGCAACAATAAAGATAAAGGATATGTTAAAATTCTTAATGTAAAATATCTTGGAGGAGTGGATGGAAAGGATGTTCCTTGATACAACCTGTTAGGAAATGTTTCCATGATTTGGAATACTCTTTAGTAAGTAGCACAGTTAGTAAGGACTTTATGGATTTATAACACGGGTGCTAAAGCACTATTCTAGAGGGATTTTTGATGGATTCCCTCCTATTTTTTCTTCATTTTTTTATTTACAGTTTCTCTACGATAGTTTTCTTGAAGTAAGATGGATTAGAGTTGAAGACTTTAAGGTTACTCTTAATTTGGGACAAGGAGAAGTGGCTAGATGGAAAGAGCTACATGAGTAGCCACTTGGAGGAACATTTAAGGATAGGGATGATCTTGATAGGAAATTGGTAAGAAGAATGTGCAACTCCTTGAAAGGTGAGGATAATCTTCCTTGGGACCCTAGCTCAAAAGGGAAATTTTCCATAGCTTTAGGATATACAGATTTGGATAGGTTCACCTTTGGGTGGGTGAATGTTCACCTGTGAAAATAAGTTTTTAATAGAGTGTCTTAGCCTAAGTGTATTTTTTTATTACGGTTAAATTTGAAGAAACTATGTCTTTCTTTAAAGAGTCTTCAGAAGAGGGGGTTTCATGGGCCTAAAGTTTGGGTTCTATGTTATAACAATGAAGAGATTACCTCCCATCTTTTCTTCTAATGTTATTTTGCTAGGGAGATTTGGCCTTTCTAGTGGGAAGCTTGGAGGCATGCTTGTGTACATATCACATCTCTGGTATAATTCTATAATAGTCTTGGCAGACCTCTAGCTAATAATTCCTTCCTCCATGTTGCTTGAGATATTAGGTCATGTTTATTATTTGGCAATTCTGTTTAAAGAGAAACTAGGTTTTTTCAAGATAATAAATTGTTGGTGCAACAAGTGTGGTTCTAAATTATTCACATCATTCAAAAAAAATTATTGGCTAAGTGATCTATTTGTGGATGTTGATCTTGATGATATCCATTTTTTTCAAAACTTGAATATTTCTAGTGAGAGTCTTGGAGTTCTGGTTCAGAGAAGATAGGCTAAGATTCATCATGTTAAAAAGAGTGCCTAATAGGTTGATAAGTGATCCCATCCACATCTGGTAGTTCTTAAGATCACACTGATGGATCATCCAAAGGGAATCTGGGACATGTGATAATTAGAGGAGTTGGTAGGGATAGCGGGGGAAATGTGATTTTCCTCTTTTCTATGTATAAAGGACAACAAACTAATAACCTTATGTAGGCCTGTGTTTTTCTCTTGTCTTTGAAAGAGGTTGTTCTCTCGGATGTAGAAAGATTATTTGTGAGTTTTATTCTCAAAATGTGGTGGATATTATAAATAAGCAAAAGATGGAGAATATGGAGTGGCATTTTACCTTAGTGCAGGGAAGACAAATTCTTAGTTTGAGAGAATATTTTGATTCGGTTTCCTTCTACTATGTAATTATTTGATTATTTATGAGGAGTAAACATAAAAAAAAATTATCTATGAGTGCCTTAAAATGTAATTTGTGGCTATTTATATTCTATTTTACGCCTTGTATAGAATCAATGAGATTTTAATTCAAAACCACAATGTACAAGATTTCCTTTAATTTTTTTTATAATGGTTAGAATAGACAAAATCATCGATATGCAATATTAGAGCTAGATAGTATTTCATTCAAATTTTCTTATTTTTTTTTATAGGGAATTCAATTCTTGTCATTTAATGAAAGGGAATTTTGATTTAGGATAATTCTTCTGGTATGAGAATGTGAATTATGATTTTATTTTCAAATCTTGCATTATTTAAATAAATGTTTTTTTCTTTATCTTTCATGTTGGTAGTAAACCTAAATAAAGAGGAGGAAATTTAGAAAACCTAGCAGCATTTGGTATAAATGGTGTCTTTGACTCATGCTTATGGGTAATATCATTTTGGTTGAGGTATTTCATCTAACACCTAATAAAGATATAATAATGGCATCTGTGGCATTATACCTATAAATTATTGAGGAGTAATAAGGGACATTATAGAATAAAAAATCCAAGGGCTAGGTATAACTGGTGTCTTTGAAAGAGACACTATTTTGTTATATTTTAATTTGTCAATTAGGGAAACCATACATGATTCTGGAGGTTACTTATCATATTGAGGTATTACTGAAGGTTAGAGTGAAGATTTGGCTAAGTATGGGAAAACTAGCTAAGTATACGTGGTTCGGTATATGGATCAGTACAAGAATATATGATCAAGTTTTGAGGTGCGAACCTAGGGGGAGCTTCAAAGAGGTATTATCTACCTTAGTCCATGTTCGCAGTAGCTAATGTTATCATTTGTTTGAGTTATAGATTTCTGAGTATCAGGTATACAGAGTATAGTGGAGAACAAAGACAGTTGAGTATTGGATCCATCAGCAATCCTGTCAGATCGATGATCTGATTAGTTTGTTAGTTAGTTATGATAGAGATGACACGTATGATGATATCTATTCTTTTATTCGAGTTTAGAAACACATTTTGAGGATGGATCTGGCGAACTCTTCACATGCTACTCATATTGTTATTGAGGCCGACAGTTGGAATTATTATCTTTATTCATGGATGGGTGTGTGCACCAAGTTGTGGACCAAAAAAGTTGACACATCTTTAAAAAAATTCAAATTTAATATAACCCAATCGGGTTATTGAAAATTCAAAATTTTTCTAGGCTTGGTAACCAAGCCTAGAAAATATTATAAAAAAACTCAATCTGTCTTGAACACGATCAGGTTTCTAAATTTCAAATAACCTGATCGGGTTATGAAAAGAAAAAAGTAATTCAAAACCCGATCGGGTTTTGAAGAAGTAAAAACTATGCATTTTATTCTCCATAACCCGAGCGAATTATGAAGAAACTAAAATAGGCTTTTCTTCGTGAAGCCATAACTTCCACATACGGAGTCTGAATGACTCTGTTCAAAAAGCGTAGGAAAGATCTTGAGACGATCTAACATGTGATTAACCTAAAATAATCTTTAGTCATCAACATTTGTTTTCCATCTATTTGAATCAAGTAAGGTATAAAATAGGTACTCATTATTGCCCATACATGCAACGTATAGGAAAAATGAGTATGCTCTCTCTCTCTCTCTCTCTCTCTCTCTCTCTCTCTCTCTCTCTCTCTCTCTAGGAATGTTANAAATGTGTATGCTCTCTCTCTCTCTCTCTCTCTCTCTCTCTCTCTCTCTCTCTCTCTCTCTCTAGGAATGTTAAAACTAGGGAAAAATGAAAAGAGCACTCACGAGAATGAGAGAATGTGCTTGAAATTTTGAACCATCAGAAGCATAGAACATGACATCTAGATTAGCCAATGCTTCACCTGAGATTTTCCAAAGAAACCCAATCTCCTCTTCTACACTCTCACTTTATTTCTCTTCCTCTATACGCAAGATTTCAATCTCTTTTTGCATTTTTGAATTGTTCCCAATTTCTTCTCGCTCTCTACACGCAATGATGAAATTTGTTGTCTCAGGGATTGGATAATTTGACCCAGTTGATTTTCCCCCTCTTCTCTCAATAATCTCATCTCTTCTCATAGATTTTTAGTAATTCCAAATTGTTTCTCACCCTCTGCCCTAAGTATATCTTTTTCTTCCTAACCCCGCGAAGTTTTTATAAAATACATGTACATGGTAATCTTCACAGTATTTAGGAGGAACAAATTGGTAACAATTGGAGTAGTAGGAATCAGAAAATGCACACCCTTCTTCACCAAAGTGTATAGATGGGCAACCTAAAATACATCTGGAAGTAGAGTTGCTCCCTTTGCTTCGGGCCATTGCAAATTAGCAAAAGTTTTCTTCTCTTCCCTCTAGCAAAATAGCTTATTTCAATGGTTGCCCATGAATCTTTTTAAATGGCTGATTGGTTTCCTTTTCTTCTTTCAATGGTCATCCATGATTTTTTTGCAATCTTCCAACATTTTGTACATAGTTATTACAATTTAATACCCTCCTAGTACATAGGTGTTTCAAGTGAGTGAAATATAGCAGTAGGAATTAGAAAATTCACACCCTTCTTCACCAAAATGTATAGATGGGCAACCTGAATTACAACTGGAAGTAGAGTTGCTTCCTTCACTTCGGGCCATTGCAAATTAGTGAAATTTCTCTGCTCTTCCCTCCAGCAAAATAGCTTATTTCAATGGTCACCCGTGAATTTTTTTAAATGGACAATTGGTTTCCTTTGCTTCTTTCAATGGTCGTCCATGATTTTTTGTGCAATCTTCAAGTGTGTTCTAAGGGGTCCTAGTATGCCTTATCATGTGTTAGGACCCTTAGGTAACAATTGGAGCATTAGGAATCAGAAAATGCACACCCTTCTTCACAAAACTGTATAGATGGGAAACCTAAAATACATCTAGCAGTAGAGTTTCTCCCTTCGCTTCGGGCCATTGCAAATTAGAGAAAGTTTTCTGCTCTTCCCTCTAGAAAAATAGCTTATTTCAATGGTCACCCATGAATTTTTTTAAATGGTCGATTGGTTGCCTTTGCTTCTTTCAATGGCCATCCATGATTTTTTCTACAATCTTCCAACCTTTTGTACATAGTTATTACAATTTAATACCCTCCTAGTACATAGGTGTTTAAAGTGAGTGAAATAGAACAAGACATTAATAAAAGATTGAAAGGTACACCTTATCATGCATTAGGACCCCTAGGAAGTCCCTGTGACCCCTTTTGACACATTGGAACACTCAAGTGTGTCCCAAGAGGTCATAGGACCCCTTGGGACACACTTGATTGTTCCAATGTGTCAAAAGGGGTCATGGGGACTTCCTAGGGGGTCTTAACGCGTGATAAAGTGTAATAGGACCCCTAGGAGTCCCCATGACCCCTTTTGACACATTAGAACACTCAAGTGTGTCCTAAGGGGTCCTACGACCTCTTGGGACACACTTGAGTGTTGAAATGTGTCGAAAGGAGTCATGGAGACTTCCTAGGGGTCCTAACACATGATAAGGCATACTAGGACCCCTAGGAAGTCCCCATGACCCCTTTAGACATATTAGAACACTCAATTGTTTCCTGAGGGGTACTATGACCCCTTCAAACACACTTGGTTATTCCAAAGTGTCGAAAGGGGTCATAGGAAGTTGCATGACAGACCTTCCTACAGACATGTCCACAAAATTAAAACTTCCCCGCCTTGCAAATCCAATTCTCACATGTCCTCCATGATGACATTTCCTGTGACAAAGATGACCACAAATTAATTTTTCTTTGCATTTCCTAGTAAAAAATCCCATACTTCCATCGCCATACCTCCTTAAATCATGAGATTTTGTAACAACATGTCCAGCATCATCTCGATGTTTAGGACAGTATAGTGGTATTCCATTACCAACATACCCATTATCTATAAAATTCTTTATGATATCACTCCACACTAGAGAATTATCTGAGACTAGATTGGCATTTCTAAAGATATACAGACCAATTCTAGCCCTAGAAAGGGAAACACAAGTTCTATTTGGAATGTTAAGAAATCCTATATTTTCTGATGATTTTACATTCAAATTAGGAATTCAATGTTTCTTACCAAAGAAAAAAATATGATATTGCTCTCTTTTCCCTGGTCAAGAGTACATTTGCTAAGAATTGAGCTCTGAGTTATACATCCTAACCTTGCTAGACTTTTCTTGTATTCATATATTCCCTCCAAAAATTGATCCAGAGCTCTATTAGTAAAGCACAATATGAGAATGGGACCAGAGGAATTTGAAATCTTATGAAGCAAAGCCTTTACAATTTGCAACCCGGTAAATGTTTTTCCAGTGCCAGAAGGGCCCTGAATAATGGCCAATTTTTTGGTGAGCCCATGACTAATGGCCACCTCCTATCTATCATCAACAAAATCACATTTGGAGACTTGTTTCTAGTCAAAATTACATTCAAGATGAGTTGTTTTGGCTTCCAGATAAACTAACTTCTCTATAAACAAAATATTGAATGAAAGCTCAAATTCTACACCATGTTTACTTCCTCTCATCCCTACATATTCAACAAAGTTATAAACCTAGAAATTAGAGGACCCTTTTTGCTCAACAAACTCCCATTTTTTCTTTTAACTCCCTCTAATTTGCTTCACACTCCCTATAAGCTTCAAGTAAATGTTCTCTTATAACCCTGAACTGGGTGTGTAAATAATTGTATACATTCTCACATTGCTATTTGAAATTTTCACATCAAGTTGACTAACCCTAGTTGAAATTTAGGTTGATAGCTACTTGAAATTTTCACGTCAAGTTGACTAATCCTGATTTGCTGATTTTTCATTGCCACTTAAGGGCATAGTTTGGCCTCTCTCTCTCTCTCTCTCTGAGAGAGAGAGAGAGAGAGAGAGAGAGAGAGAGAGAGAGAGAGAGAGAGAGAGAGAATACACATTTTCCTATACGTTGCATGTATGGGAAATAATGAGTACCTATTTTATACCTTACTTGATTCAAATGGATGGAAACAAAATGTTGATGACTAAAGATGATTTTAGGTTTATCATGTGTTAGATCGTCTCAAGATCTTTCATATACTTTTTGAACAGAGTCAATCAGACTCCGTATGTGGAAGTTATGGCTTCCGAAAGAAAAGCCTATTTTAGTTTCTTCATAACCCACTCAAGTTATGGAGAATAAAATGAATAGTTTTTACTTCTTCAAAACCCGATTGGGTTTTGAAGTACTTTTTTCTTTTTAGAACCCGATCGGGTTATTTGAAATTTAGAAACCCAATCAGGTTATGGCTCGGGAAGAGGCTTGAAAAATGACCCAAAGGCTTGGAGGGTCATTTTCCCTCCATTTTTGTTCTTTTAGACATTTTTTCATCTTGTAAGATGAATTCTCAACTTTATCTTCATCAGGTTTACAATTTGTC
This sequence comes from Thuja plicata, assembly GCA_018584345.1. Lineage (NCBI taxonomy): Eukaryota > Viridiplantae > Streptophyta > Pinopsida > Cupressales > Cupressaceae > Thuja > Thuja plicata. The sequence goes on along the minus strand of MU225021.1, from coordinate 2,530,689 downwards.
AACTGTGTAGCTTTATAATTTTCACCATAATCTCATACATCTTCTTAGCTTTCTAACCATATAATTATTTCTATTTTTGGACAACATTAGCATAGTAAACTTTATTTTTCTTTACCAGTGTCTTGATTTTCCTCACAGACATATGTCTACCATTTTTTTAATAACTTTTGATATACTTAATAAAATTACAAATAAATTACATATTATTTTTCTACACTTGATTCTATACACTTTAAAAATATATATATATATATTTTTGATTATTTTGATGCAAGTTATAACCAGCGCACGAATAGGTACCAAATTTTTAGGATGTGATCAGTTCAAAAAATCACAGAAAATAAAATACTCATCAAAAAATTACAAAAAAATACACAACTTTTAGATCTCACTCTTACCTATCATCTTGAGATAGGGATTTAAAAAATATTGAATATAACTATATCTTTTGTACCATGCATGGAAATAGCTATGTTATATTTTTCCAAAAAAAATATAAATATTTTTTCGTGCGTGTGAGGTTTGACCCTCTTAATCATATCGGTTTTTTTTAAAAAATAGTTTTTTAGAAACTAGATTCAGAGTACTACAATTTTTATTTTTTACACATCTTATTTCTAGTGCATGACCCTCAAATGCCTGTTCCAAGTTCAGGTTTACCCAATTTCAGAAAAAATGTGTCCACTTATACCCCCTTTACTTGGTGCACATACCCAGATATATAAGATGATTTTTTTGTGGTGATTTAGTGATGTGATGGTTGGACATGAAAAGCATATGTTGTGTATGAATGATTAACTAGTGATCAGAGGTTCGACTATCAGATAAACAGATTTATAATGTACTTGCATGGAACTGTTCAAGTATAGTTTATGTTATTTATCAGTTCATTTTTCTTGGAATGATATCCATTAATTTTGTATGGTAGTGAGCCTCATTATATGATGTAATTTGAGTAGTGATCTATAGGTTGTAATCCTGCATGCATGTGAATTCCCCTATGTACTCAAACCTTTAACAGGGTCACTTATTTCTATAGAAGTAATTAGTTGTGGGTTCCATCCACACTGTTGTTTTTCCTTAGCTAGGTTTCCACTATAAAAACCAAGGTGTGACAATGTTGTGGATTCTTTTTTTATGTTTTTTTTGTTTACTTTCAGTTACATTTGGTTTATGGTTAGGAAATTAAGTTAATAATTTTAAAATTTTTATAACACTGGTTCACCCTCCCCCCTCTCTCAGTGCTCCTCAATGCTAACAGTTGGTATCATAGCTTTGGTCCTTGGAAGAATTATATGAACTTGAGGAAGGTCCTGATAGTAGATCTAGTAGTTTCTAGCAGTGCTCAAAGACATCTCTTGATTTCACTTGAAGACCTTGACAAGTTAAATGCTCAAAACCTAGAATTGGAAAAGAGACTCAAGGATGTTGAATGTTTCATTGAGGATTTGAAGGAACAATTAAACGATTCTAGGCATAAAATGAAATATCTTGTTGAATGGTTGAAGTAGAGAGGAAACGGTAATGTTTCACAATCCTTGAAAGAAAAATTAGAAGAGTGTGAATAGATCACAAATGACAAAGACAATCCGAAGCATGAAATAGAAGCCATGATAATGAAGATGAATAAGGAGATTGAAGTGAAGAAAAATCTTGAGCAAACCTTGAAGGACAAAAATAAGGAGTGTCATTAAATAAATTGTGAGGTTGGAAAATTGCAGATTAATCTCAAGAGTAATCCAAACATAACAAAAAGGAACTTGAAAGGGTAATTGAAGTTCTTAGGATTGAACTTACTGCAGCTAATGAATTCAAATATGGTACAGTGAAGCTTGATGAACATCTGGGAAGCTTAAGGGTAAAAGGAGAAACACAAGGGCTTGTATTTGAGAAGGAAGAAAGTTCTAGAGCTAGTCAAGATAGTACCTTATCAGACAAACAGATGGAGGAACATAAAAGAACACCTATGAGGAAATCTAATGGACAAAACAATAGGATATAGCTTTCTTGCAACAAATTTGGTCATAAATAAAATCAATATAGGAGAAGACCTAATACCACATATTTTTCTCGCTATTGTTACACTTGCTACAACTATGGACACAAATCAAATGAATGCATATAAAAGGTGAATAATTTTGTGAACCAAAGGAACATAACATGCTACAAATGCACTGAGTTTGGATACATTGTGAAGCAATAAAGATTAAGGAAAAATCCAGCGAACACAAGGTATGGAAATGTGATATTTATTAATTGCAAAAATTCTCGTCATATTTCTAAGAATTGTAGATATAATAATGTAAGAGGTTTGATAGAAAAAAATGAGAAGAATGATAAAGGGAATAAAATAATTGACATTGATGAAGTTAAGGAAATGAGGAAGAAATGGATTAGAAAAGAATGGATTGATGCTACTGGAAGGATCGCACCAACATCTAGTGTATAAATTTCATTAGGGGACTGATTAGGTCAATGATCTAAGGGGGATTTTTTCATGAAAAATATTTACTTGACCCCTAAATCAGATAAAGTAGTTAATGTGATAAGAATATTTAGATGCATAAATGAATTTATGACATATTATTTCATTTCATTTGCAAGAATTTTATTGATGTTTTGAAGGTTTAGAAATGTATTTTCTTTTCTTTTTTCTGAGACATTTTGAAGCTAGGGTACAACACATTAATTGTTTTACACTTTTTAGGCATGCGAAGCAACAAGAAAGAATTTATTATTTTCATTTCACACCTTGCAAGTTGAAGAAGTGTTTGCAAACTGATTTAAGGTGATTTCAAAGAAGATAGAAGTGATTTGTGGAAATTTTATAGTATAACCCTAAATTCATCAGAAAAGTTATTTTCATCACATAGTTTGATATATTGAAGCTTGAATCATGGATATGCCCTGAGTTGTTGATATTACAAAGCATCCTAGAGCAATATTTAAAAACACCCCTAAAAATATATGGAGAATCAACTAGATAGAACTTTTTCATCCATTCCTTATCGAGTATTGCACATCAAAGACATTAGGGAATGCATACATTTTAATCTGGAAGAATTGGGCGAAAAAGAGATTTCACAATAGTTTAACAAAGTATCTTAGAATTTGGTGTTGATGGATGAATTCAGAGTATTGGCTGAGAAGAATTTTGCATAGTTTATGGATTTCCCAAATTTATTTGAAGCAGACTAGGTGTGATACATTTTTAGCAAATTTCATGATTAGTTTATTGTGATCGATAAATGTTACAAGATCACAAAGGAAGTTTTGAAGGTAGTTACAAGTTTCTATCATAGTGGTGAGGTGCAAGCCCTAAAATTAATTTAGAAGAACATAATCACAAATTCAACCGGTTCTCAGTGGGACAAGTGAGAAATGACAATTAATGGAATTCGAAAACTCAATGTGAAGTTTGCATCTATGGTGCTTGGGTATAAGGTATTTCATTCTAGCAGAGAAACTTCTATTTCCAGCACTATTATCTAGGTTTCCTACATAATGGTTAAGGAAGATACAAAGTATGATGTCTGTGAATCATTAAGAGATCACCTTTTGAAGAATTTGGTGAAGATCAAGAAAGACAAGAAGAAAACCTTCAAATATGGATCCCTATTGATATGCTTTGAGATCATCTAGGTAGAAGTGCTTTATGGGGATATTTTAGAAGTTTTCAATAATCTATGCAATTGAGATATAAAATCCTTCCTGAAATTGTAAGGAAATATGAAGATAATATTTGTTTTATGGGATGCATTGATGCATTTTTTATGGAAGTAACAAATCCTAGGACATCTTGGGTGATTCCTTGGGATAAGAGGTGGATGGTCCATTTCTTGAAGCTTATGAGGTGGATGGCAGACAAAAGGCAGAAGTTTGAGAGAGAGAGAGAGAGAGAGAGAGAGAGAGAGAGAGAGAGAGATTATAATATACTATAGATGTAGATGTTGATTCCCTACCTAGGTATATACCTTCTGGAGTTAGACAAACTATAATTTTAGTTGTTGTAGTTAGTCTTGCAGAGAAGGAGCCTTTTGTGCCAAAGAAATCTACACCTAAAACATCCATTCTGAAAGAAATTCAAGCAAAATCACTCAAGTTTAAGGACATTTCTACATCTACCAGAAAAAGAGTAAAGAGAAATCCTAAGCGAGACTACAAATGAGGAAAGGATGATGACAAAGATGAAGCCACTGATTCAGATGATGTAGTGAAAAAATTAAGGATGGAAGCAACTAAGGAAAAAAAACATGTCAGAGATCCTACATCAAAGGGAGATCTAGCACAGAAAAAGACAAAACTTGACATTGGTAAGCCCCACTATTCTACAAATGATGCTATTAAGAATATGATTTTTCATGGTATTCTTGTTCAAGTTAAGAGATATTATAATAGATATGATGAACAAGTATAAAAAAAATTGATTGAACTAAAAGGAGAGATACCAGATGAACTCTATAACATCTTAGATGGAATAAGACTCACATCTTTAGAAAAGGACAAGGAAATCAGAGAGAAAGTCTTATTGCAAATTTTCTCAGTGATTGTTACAGAATAAATGGATAGGATACTTGAGTTGGCAAAGAAATTATTCTAAAGTAACACAATAATCAATAAGATTTTGATAGGGAATATTGATGATAAAGTAGAGGAGACTAAAAATGTAATGGCTAAAATCTTAATTGAAAACAAATTTGATGTTGTACCGAAGAGTAGTTAGAAGGAAACATATGTTGAACCATTAGACACTATGGATACACCTATTAAAATGAAAAATAAAGAGCCTTATGTGTTTATTATATGAGTTCCTATTACCTTTTCTATGGAGCTTATGACAAACTTTGAAGTTCAATCAAATGTTATTCCTCTGACTTTATCTTAAAATGATTATATGACTGGTGAGGAAAAAGAGAATGTGGAAGAAAAAGGAGATGATGTTCAAATAATTGATGATATGAAAACTCTTCAAGCACAAGAGGATAAGGAGAAGGACAAGGAAGAAGAAAAAGGTATAGATCAAACTGATGACGTGATGGAAGTAAAATTTTCTTATGATATAGTTGTGAAAACAGAGGTGGCAAGAGACACTATGAAGGTATTAGATGAAAATGATATCACTTATTTAGAGGACATGAAAATCATTCAAGTTCCAATTTATTTGGATGTTATTAGCCCTAAAATATTGATAATATAGCCCATACTAAAGCAAAGAATCAGTTCTTGAAGTCACATACAAGAGATAGTGAGTTGCTTACTCTTGCATCTCAATTTTTTAGCAAGATCATGCTAGCCTATGCAAAAAATCAAAATGATTTCTCTATTAGGTCAGTTATAAGGACTACTAAATATAATAGATTCACACTTTCATTCTTTGGAGGATTCAACATTGGTTAAGGTGAGGAATGAGTTTGATAAGAAAAAATATGATTAATTGAATTCCTATATTGCACAAGAGAGAACATATTGTGGGATAGGCATAAAATAATTGAAGGATTCTCTAACTAAAGGTGGAAACATCTTTAGAGCATGTATTAATCATCCCAATCATATTTCTGATATTGAAAAGATAATAAGGGAGAGTGGGGTGAGTTGGACAAATTATCAAGATCATATGATCCTTTGTCAACTTCACCCTCTAGTTATGCAATTCAAGTTACATCCTTGAATGATAAAATCAAAACTCTTACTATTGAGAAGGATAAAGTGAATGGAAGAATCAGTGAAATACAAAACCAAATCACACCGAAGTTAGAAATTTTTCATAATGGTCAAAAAAGGTAGAGGTATCTTATTCAAATCCTCATGTATCAGATCTTGGAGCAATAGAGAATCTTTCATACGCCTTATGTGGATAGATGTAGATTGTGGAGAGCATGAGGAAAAGCTAGGATATTGATTTACAAGCTATGAGTACAAATTTTTTTGATGCGTTTAAACTTTGGTAAGTATATTGAATACTTGTATATACCGGAGATACATAGGATTTTCGTAGAATAATTTTGGATTTTTTTTTAGACATTTTCTATTGATGTCAAAGGGGGAGAGATAATGAGTGAAAAATGAGAGATTCATCTTAGGGGGAGATCATATTTTTTGTTATGGAGAAATATTTTTGAGTTTGGGAGTTTGGCATTTTGTTTGGACGCATAGTCACTTTTCGCTAAGTGTTTCCATCAATGCCAAAGGGGGAGATTGCTAGAAAGAGACACTATTTATGTTAGATTGTGTTGTCATTGACGGAAACCATACATGATTTTTTAGGTTACTTATTATATTGAGGTATTACAAAAGGCTAGAGTGTAGATTTGGCTAAGTATGGGAAAATTGGCTAAATATGCATGGTTTGGTATATGGATCGATACAAGAATATATGAATGATTTTTGAGTTGCAAACCTAGGGGGAGCTTCAGAGAGGTATTATCTACCTTAGTTTATGTTCGCAGTAGCTAATGTAATTTTTTTTATAGATTTCTGAGTATTGGGTATACAGAGTATAGTGGAGAATAGAGACAATTGAGTATTGGATCAATTAGTGATCCTATCAGATCGATGATATGATCGATTTGGTAGTTGGATATGATAGATCCAACATGTATGATGACATCTATGCTTTTTTCAAGGTTAGAAACACATTTTGAGGATGGATATGGATGACACTTCATATAATACTCATATTGTTCTTGAGGCCGACAATTAGATTTATTATCTTTGTTGATGGATATATAAGCTCAAGTTTTTGTAGTGATTTAGTGATGTGATGGTTGGACATGAAAAGGATATGTTGTGTATGAATGATGGACCAATGATCAGAGGTTTGAGTATCAAATAAGTATATTTATAATATACTTTCATGTAATTGTTCAAGCATAGTTGACACTATTTATTAGTTCATATTTTTTGGATTTCTATCCACTCATTTTGTATGGAAGTGAGCCTCATTGTATGTTGTAATCTGAGTAGTGAGCTCTAGGCTATAATCTTGAATGCATGTGTATTCCTTTATGTACTCAAACCTTTAAAAAGGTCACTTATTTTTGCATAAGTGATTACTTTGGGTTCCATCCCCACTGTGGTTTTTCTCTTAACTAGGTTTCCATAATAAAAATCATGGTGTCATAATGTTGTGGATTATTTGCTTATGTTTTTGTTGTTTACTTTCAATTACATTTAGTTTATGGTTATGTAATAAATTTAATAATTTTAAAAGTGCTAGAACACTAATTCACCCCCTGCCCCCCATTGTTCCTCAATCCCAACACCCCTTGGACTGAGAATCTTATAAGATAATTCCTATTTAATCTACATCTTCTAGTGAAACCATAGAAAACCCCACTAGGGCTTGGATATATATAATTATTCAAATAATTTTTCAATGTTAGGTTATGATTCTTTATCTTGATACGTAGTTTTAAGGTGATGTAATCATACAACTAGAACCTAGATGAATTTACATAAGCAAGCGAGGGGCCATCTTGGACATTTTTTCCTTATAAGTTTCCCAAGATAAGAAATAAATTTAGAGAAATTATATAGGACATTGACCCTAGAAAGGGTTGCATACCCACCATATAGTTTATGCCAAACCTAGTTAAAAATTAGAACTACATAGGCCTTTATCACATTTGGAAGCAATGCATGTAGGTATTATAGGGATGAGGTTGTCCCTGGTATACAATCCATCAAGAATGGGTCTTTAGCAAGGTGATGTACTAATAAAACTAAATTTTTAATTCCAAGGTAAATTGATAAAGGGAATCGCGATAAAAGTATCTAATATAAAATTAAGATAAAAAAAAAATTATTTTTATACTCATAAGAAATCTTGGATGTATTCACTTGACTCATCAATCCTTTAGGAAACATTTTGAGGTGGGACTCAAGTTAAATATACACATATTATTGAAGACAACAACCTTAGTACCATTCGATGAACAGAGTGCAATCTCTAGGAGCTTAGGGAAAAGAACCATCCCTATGTTTAAGTCTCTCACCTAAGAAATATGTTACCTACCCTATTTGAAGTATGGATCCCTAACCCATATGGTTGGATGTCTTACCCATATGATTGGATACCTATCTTATATGGATGACAGATGCCTAAGTATTAAAAAAATTAAAACTTAATAATTTAAAAGAATAATAAGAAAAAAATCATTATTTTGAGGTAGTATGGAAGGGTCTATTACACTTAAAAACATGATTAAAAATAGTGCAACAACACAAAGAAGTAACACGTGAAATACATGGAAAACCTAGTATGGGTGAAAAACCATAGTGATAAAGGTTGCTAGGATCTACAATCCTAATCTAGCCTCAAAAATAAAAATGTGTAAAATGCTTTAAGGGAACCAACCCTAAGGAATCACCAAATTCCTTTCTTGAGAGAACCAAATCCCACTGATTAACCACAATGAGAAACGTTGCTATCATCTATTATCCTAATCTAGCCTCAAAAATAAAATGTGTGAAATGATTTAAGGGAACCTACCCTAAGGAATCACCAAATTCCTTTCTTGAGAGCACCAAATCCCACTGAAGCATCAACTTCTCAAACTAAGCACAAACCGAACATCCTTGAGGCACCAACCTTCTGGAGTTATAACTTCCTTATACAAAATATTTTTCTCACTAAGACTTCTCTAATTTTTTAATTTACTACAATATATTTCATTCAATCTTGATGAATATTAAAAATAAGACATTAAATTCACTCTTAGATATTACAACTCAAAACTGCTCTCAGATTCTACAACATGAATAGACTATACATGATAACTCTCTCTCTCTCTCTCTCTCTCTCTCTCTCAGGAATCCAAAGCTTCAATTCATACTTGACATCATCAGGTTGGTTGACAACTTCAGTATTATTTCTTCAACAAAATTTCCAAAAGAAGGGATCTGTGAGCAGTTTGGCTATATTTGAAGCTAGGTAATTTGACTAAATCACCTAAATTATTTACTAAATTAAGTTTATATTCTTGTAATTTGTTTGGTTAAATTTTTCACTTTCTACCACATAAGCTAACATGCAATTGTTGATAAATGTTGGTTATAGATTAGGCAAGGAACAGTTTAGGTATGCTTACCCTTCAAAGACTAATTCATGGCTAACTTTTAGTATAGTTTGCATGGAAATAATTCACCATTACTCATTCATTTTGTTACCAAGGGTTGAATCCATTGATGTTCATATTTTCTTTAAGATAGATCAATACAACCTATGTGGGAAGGTATAAATCTATATAGTTTTCTATTTTTCTTTCCTTTCTTTAATTTTCAAGAGCTATTATAACCTCTCGATGTCATATTGTTGGATACTTTTCCATGGGTAGGATAACATGATTGTTTTCAGATAGGGTTAGATACTCTAACTCTATATACTGATGTAATGTAGTTTATATTCTTTCAAGACTGGAAAGTAATGATGTAATAAGGCCTATTAAGGCCATTCATGAGAGTATTGACTATATTGGCCCACTTATAGTTCCCCAATTTAAAATTTTCAAAACTCAACCCCTATCTTGTTATTATTGACCAAAATGCAGGATTTGCATGATTGTTGATTCTTATCCTTGTAAAGATCATGTTTTATAAAGATGTAAGTGAAAGAATAGATCTTTGAACCCCTTGAAACAAGTTCAAACGGGTTCAAGTAGTTCAAATGGGTTCAATCTGGTTCAACAGGTTCATTGGTTCAATGCAATTTAGTGGTTCAAGTGGTTCATCAAGTTCAGGTTCAGTTTCAAGGTTTCAAGTAATCTAATGGTTCATCCTTCGTGGTTCAAAGTAGTTCAAATGGTACAAATAGTTTTGGGAAGTTCAAATTTGGTCAGTTTCAATGCAAATTTTCAAAGCTTCTGAGTTTAGTGTTACGAGTAATCTGGTGATTTCAAATTTTAGAAGGCTTATGATTCAGAGTTCAAGTTACAAGGCACGGTTTATAAGTTCAAAGGTGAATTTCAAATTTGGGTTCAAAATAGTTTGACAAACTCTTCCTAGGTTCATGATAATTCATTGGTCTAATCTGGTACAATGGATACATTCAGTTTAGATGGGATTAAGAAGTTCAAATTTTGAAATGTCTCCAACTCAAACCTAAATGCTTAGATTCAAGCTCAGATTCAAAGGAACAAGCTTGGGGGATCTAAGGTGCAGATTTGAAGAATTGACCCATCATTCTAGAGACATAATCCCTTGGTTTGAATTTGTCAATTTTTGGTTATGATTTCAAATCTAGAGTTCATGAATCCAAATAATATGATTGACTAATTAAAAATTGTCAAGTTCAGAAAGATTCTGGAGATTTATTGCATGTTTCTATGAAACATTCCAAGATAATAAATACCCACTCCTAGATTGTATATCATGGGTATCAGCAAAAAACTCATCATTATCATTTGGATGTCTATTTTAGGTGACATCAAATCTATGTGGGAGCCATTATGACTATGCTAAAGAAAAGATCAAACATATTCTATAATCATGAATTTTCTAAAGACAACAAAATTAGTCTCCATGCGGGGGGCATAACATCCAATTCCACCATTGGATCGTGCTTGAATTTGGATATGTTTTCGCGAACCTAATTCTCTAGATTCTAACCGAAGTGATCTTCAACATGTGTCTTTTTTCATGAGATAAAAGTGACCATTTGCAACACTATCTAATCTACCAATAATAGTCACAACAATGATAAAATGATAGAAGGAACGCAACTTATTTCCATAAAGAAAAGACCAATGTATGCCACATGTCCAAATATAATCATGTATGTCATTTAAATATGTAGAAAATTATTATTATAAACTTTTATTCTAGAGTTTATAAAGTTATCGGGCCTAAAGGTGAAGGAGAGGATAATTTAAATATTTTTAAAGAATTGGTTATGGAAACTGAAAATACCTCATCGAGAGAAAGAGAAGGATAAATATGTAAAAGAAAGAAGAGAGTGGGGAATTTTTATTTTTCCAAGAAGTCTTTGTACTACAGGGAAAAGAGGAATTCTTTATTTTCTAATTGTAGAGGGGAAAGAACAGTGGGTTTTATTTTTAGATATAGTTTTCAGTGTGGATGAAAATAATAATATTTTCGTTATTATTTTTTATTAGAATAAAAACGTGATATGTTTTGAATCTTTGAGTTTTGAATATATTCATTTTGATTGCAATTGATCTTTGTGTCAAAACATTTGTTTTGACAAATCCTCATCCACTAAATTTGTCTTTGTGTGTGCCAAGAAATGTTTGAGTTTCATGCATCACGTTTATCTGAAATAAATCTTTAATCTTTCCCTTAGTTTGTTGATTGTAAATGTGGAGTTAAGAATATTTGTGTTCTTAGTCTGCATTTATTTTCTTGTAAATTGCCACATCTATCCCATGTTTATGGATAGATGGTTTCTCACCTTTTGTGCCTTCCGGTTAAAGGCATACCAGTGATTTCAATCTTTGTATATCTAACGAAGGGAGCTATACCTTCATACCAAAATTCAAAGAGAGCTTGCATATTTTAATTGCAAGTGACTCAACTGTTAGTTGTGTTCGCAAGTGATTATTTTTGTATGATATCAAACACTTATGGGTTTTCATTAATGGAAAAGTATCTGGTATATTGATTGATTGGATCGAAGTACAGTTTTGGAGATATAGTTTTCAAAATGACTAAGTATAGAAGCAAAAAAATAGAGTATGACAACATTGTTTTGGGTATAGAAGATCAAGTATGATGATAGGTGACGAGCGAGCTTAGAGGGAGATACTATAGAGTATGTATGACCTATTAGAATGAATTTAGAATAACTAAGAGGGAGGTGAATCAGTTATCCTCAGGTCCAGATGTGCCCATATAAAACTTTATACCACTTCAACAACTCAGATTTTCTCGGTAGAAATAAACAACAAAAGTGTGCAGTCTACTGTACTAATGAAATAAGCTTATAGAAACTTAACAGTAAAACACAACATAAAAATTCACACATTTTGACACCGTGATTTAATGTGGAAACCCAGTATGGGAAAAACCACCAGTAACATGCTACCAAAATTTCACTCTTCTGAAGTGATGCCCTGTTAGGAGCCAACCTTGTTAAAGTTTACAAAACACACTGCAAAATGTGACCTGGTTAAAGGATTTAATCACCCTATTAGGAGTGGCCTTGTTAGAGGACTTGGAACATTCCAATCTGAATGTCACCTTGTTCAAAGGATTTATACAATGACTATTAGGTCAACCTAGTTAAAGGATTTGAACTGATACAATGGTTAGAAAGTAATCAGCAGGTGTGATCTTATACATACAACTTACTTTGAAAATCCAAATCCAATTTCAGCTCTAATGCTAATTCACTAAGTGCCCTCAATTTTCATCTCAAACTTTAGATCTACTTGGAAATCCATCAAGCAATCTCTCTCTTCTTCTCTGCTCAGCCTCCTTTACTAGGTCTTGCCAATCAGTCAATTAACCATGCAATACTCTTGCATACAACTTCTCCTTACACTTGGATACAATAACAATAACCTTTGTAGGTTATATTATACCTCTTCATCTAGGTCAGATAGATCTTTTCCCGCTTAATCAAGATCATAGATCTTAGGTTAGGTCAAATCCAATGGATCATTCCATCATTACATTTAATTTACTTCTCCAATATAGCCATTAATTAAACATTGAATCCATGCATTAATAACAGTTTCCCATGCATTAAATGAGTGTGGACCAATCTTAATTAACAATACATATCCCAATAAAATCAACTATGTCGGCCAGAGATCTCAAATCTCATCAATTACTAAAATACTGTTGCTCGGCTTTCTCTGTCTTCCTCGGCATTTCACTGGCGCTTGACATCATCTTTGCTTTGCTCGGCATCACCATTCACTTTTCTCAAAATCAACTTTTCTTTTCTTGGCATCGACCTTCCAGTAATCTGTCAATGAAAGATAAACAACATATCACTTTGCCAAAGTGCCAAATGATCAAGTACCCTGGTGTATACTCATAACTCAACCATTTTCTTGGTATTCTTGTTATCCTATTCTTGAAATCTTCATTAATCAATAGATATGGTACTCAAACATAAAGCAATAGTCTCACTAGTTAAGGTTTGACATCAATGACAAAATAACAATTGTCTACATTGTAGCAATCTTTCCAACAATCTCCCTCTTTGGAATTGATGGCAACACTAAATTTTAAAACAATAATTTCCAACCAAAGTTACCATACAATCCAAAAAAGTGTGTGTGTCCCTTGATATGAACAAATATTCATTAATGTCTTTAGCTTCATTCTGACTCTCATCTGTAAAATATTACTCCCTCTATGTCTGTAATCACACTGATATATTTCTGTTGCTTGTTCAGCTCCCTCTTGCAGTGATATCTCCCTTATATATGTTGTTTTTATCAATAATTTGTTTGTTTTAGCAATAATCTCCCTCTTTGAAAACAATGCCAAAGATGTTGACATCTTTATTATGCAGATTCTTCTTGTTCTAATCTTTGTATCATGTTGTTACTATCATTTTTTTTATGACTGATCTTCTTTTCTGTTCTTGTTTTCCACTTCACTATTTTTAGGCAACATCCTAAAAATGTGACTCACTGTGCATCAATGTGTCAAGTGTTCTGATTAAAACATTTGATGCAATAGTTCCATTCAGAACTAGTTAGCCTCTACTAGGGGAATCACCCCTAATTTACCTCTTAGATACTCATGAGCATCCTTGGGTAATATTTTTGTAAATATGTTTGCCAACTGTTCCTTAGTGTTCGCATATTCCAGTCTCACTTCCTTCTTCTGAACTAGCTCCCTCAAGTAGTGATACTTGATAGCTATATGTTTTTTCTTAGAGTGCATTATAGGATTTTTAGAAGTATTAATGGCACTCATGTTATCACAATATATGACAACTAGTTTTGTGATCTCCTCCTTCATACCTTTCAGTAGTATCTTCAACCACACAATGTTTGAACAATTAACTGTTGCTGCCACATACTCGACTTCAGCTGTAGATTATTAGGTGCAATTCTATTTCTTTCTTGTCCAAGAAACTAATATTTTTCACAAAAGAAATGCTCCTCCTATGGTTCTTTTTCTATCATCCACATTACCAGCCCAGTCAAAATTAGTATAGACTCTGAGTTCAAACTTGTCATTCCTTTTGTAATATAGGCCATAATCTTTTGTACCTTTCAAATATCTCAGAATTCTTTTCACTGCCATTATATGTGTCTCTTTTGGATTAACAAAAAATCTAGCAATAATTCCAACTGCTAATGCAATATCAGGTCTACTGTGTACAACATATTACAGCTTACCAATCATTGATCTGTACAATGTTTGATTTACCTCTTTTGTGTCATCATTCTTTGTCAACTTCTATCTAGTAGCCATGGGTGTACTCACTGGTTTTGAATCTTCCATACCAATAATTTTCAGTATCTCCTTGACATATTTTGATTGAGTAATATAGATACCATTCTTTATTTGATCTATTTGTAAACCAACAAAGAATTTTATCTCACCAAACATAGACATTTCAAATTTAGTTTGCATCTCTTTTGCAAATGCTTTGCATATCATATCTTGTCCACTGAATATGATGTCATCAACAAAAATTTCAGCCAATAAAATTCCTTTACCTTGCTCTATTTTCAAATACAGATTGATGTTGTCATTTGTTCTTGCAAATCTAATCTTTATCAGATAATTGTGCAATCTTGCATACCATGCTCTGGGTGCTTGTTTCAGTCCATATAATTCCTTGTGTAGTCTACAAACCATGTTCCTCTTTCTTGGGTCAACAAATCCATCATCTTGTTCAATATATACTTCCTCTTCTAATAATCCATTTAGAAATGCTGACTTCACATCCATTTGATAAACTTTAAATCCTTTGTAGGCTGCATATGCAAGTAGAGTTCTTACACCTTCCAATCTTACCACTGGGGCGAATGTCTCTCCATAGTCAATTCCTTCCTCTTGTGCATAAATTTTGCATACCAGTCTTTCTTTATTCCTTGTTACCTCTCCATGATCATTCATCTTGTTTCTGAATACCCACTTAGTACCAATTACATTTTTGTTGTCAGGCCTTGGCACTAGTGTCCATGTCTTGTTCTTTTCTATCGGGTCTATCTCTTCATTCATGGCTTGAATCCAGTCTTCATTATCTAAAGCATCTTTTACTTTCTTAGGCTCAAAATCACATAGCAAACATGTGTCTTCTCTTAATTTGCTTCTTTTCATAACTGCAAAATCCTTTTCTCCTATGATTTGATCAGGTTTATGGTGCCTTCTCACATATTTTTCCAAAGTAGGCTCTTTCTCAACTTTAGTTTGATCATTCATGTTTAGTTCAGGGTGAAACTATGACTCGGCATCTCCATCAGATAGCTCGGCAGTCACCTCCTGTTGCCTAGCAATTTCGTTCTGTATCTCGGCAGGTGCGGACTGTTGCTCGGCAACTTCATTTTCAGGATCGTTAGAATCCTCCTCTTTAGGATAAGTGAATGATATGTAACTTTCAAGCTTAATCATGCTTTAAACTTCATTTCTCTCTGCATATTCTTCAATTCTAACATTTGCAATTTCCACAATTTTGTTAGTGTTAGAATTCAAGCACTTGTATGCTTTACTCTTAGTAGAATATCCAAGAAATATGCCTTCTTCTCCTTTAGCATCAATTCTACCATTTCTATTATCCTTCAGTATATAACATCTACTCTCAAAGACTTTAAAATAACTTACAGTAGGTGCATGTCCATACTATAGCTCATAAGGTGTAGTATTTGTACCTTTCTTGACTTGTACTCTGTTCAAGGTATAAATTGATGTACTTACAGCTTCTCTCCAATATTTTTGTGCAACATTTTTCTCCATCATTAATGTTCTGGCATAATCCATGATAGATCGATTTCTTCTTTTAGCTATACCATTCTGTAGTGGTGTCCTAGGTGCAGACATCTCTCTTTTTATCCCTCGGTCATTGCAGAACCTGTTAAACTCATTAGAAATGAACTCACCTCCTCTGTCAGATCTCATAAATTTTAGACTCTTACCTATTGCCTTTTCAAATTTTTCCAAGTACCACTTAAATAACTAAAATGCATCAAATTTTTCTTTAAGAAACATAACAGTCATCATCCTAGAGTAGTCATCTAAAAATAGAATAAAATATTTGTCTCCACAGTAACTTTTCTCACTAATAGGTCCACAAAGGTCAGTATGAACCAATTCCAAAATATTCTCAAAAGTATGAGTTTTTCTCTTAAATCTATATTTAGTCATTTTTCCCAATTGACATTGCTTACACATTGCATTCTCAGGTTTCTTTAACTTAGGTAGCCCTCTAACCTTTTTCAATTTACTTATGCTTACCAAGTTATCAAAGTTAGCATGACATAGCCTCTTATGCCATAACCAAACATCATTGTATTGTGCAAACAAGCATGTCTCTTCAGCTAAGTCTAGATAAAATAAGTTACCTTTTGTTTGCTCACCACCTCCAACTAATTCTCCATTGGAATCATAGATCTTTGCTTTCCTGTGATGGAATTCAACTCTGTAACCAGAAGTGTTCAGCTGTGCAACACTCAACAATTTATACTTAAGATCATCAACCCAATACACATCATCACATCTAATCTTGTCAGTCAATTGAATTGATCCTTTCCTTTTAACTCTACAAGGTGTATCATTACCAAACTTAACATATCCACCTTTACATTGATCTAAGGTTTCAAATTTGTCCTTATCACCAGTCATGTGATGTGAACAACTTCTATCAATAATCCAATGATTACCTTTACTCATATAAGAAATTAGTGCATTTTTCTCATCATCATCAAAATCACCTGTCATTGCAACATACACAACTTCTATATCATTTTCATCTGATTTATCAGATTCACTGTCAGAGGCTTCTTCAGCTATATAGCAAGATTTCTTACCTTTGTCTTTGTAATCCTTATACTTTATGTAGTCTCAGTCATCCTTTCTGTCTTTGTACTTTTTGTCTCTTCTTTCATCTTTCTCATTCTTATCAGGACATCTAGCAGCAATATGACCAACTTTGTTACAAGAAAAACAAATAATAGGAAGTTTACCTCTGAATTTTCTTTTTCCATTAGCTAGTCTCATTGCCATAAGTGCCTCAAGCTCTTCTAGATCATTATCTGAAGTGTCACTATCACTGCTCACACATTTATTTCCCTTCCTTGATTTGCTAATGAACATCTGTGACTTGAATGCAGATTCAACAATTTGTGGAGTATAATTATCAAAATTTGACATCTCAAATGCAGTAAGTCTGCCTACCAAACTTTCCAGAGTCAAATTGTTGTTAGGAGTACATCTCAGTTCTTAAATTGCAGATACTCTAATAGCATAAATAGGAAGAAGTGTTCTCAATACCTTTCTCATGATAGTGTCATCATGAATGGTTCCCTTATCTCCTCTAATAGCATTTATAACTTCCTTTATCCTATCATAATATTGCACTATATTTTCTCCTTCTTGCATTTTTAAATCATCAAACTTACCTCTCAAGCTTTCGGATTGGGCTCTTAGTACATTTGTATCACCTACATAGATGGTTTGAAGGGCATCCCACATCTTCTTTGCGCTTGTACAGCCCTTGATGTCCTCAAATTCATGATAGTTCAGAGATGATGCAAGTTCCAACCTTGCTTGATTATGTTCATGCTTTTCTCTTAATTGTGCAGCATTCAGAACTCCAGTAGGGGCTACATATTCTTGTTCAATATGTCATTTATTAGAATCACCAATACCATCCAAGTGAAGTTTCATCAAACTTTTCCATGCAGTAAAGTTTGCTTTGTTAATCTTCGGTCCATCCCTTCGATACATCTTGATCTTTATCTCCAAGTACCTTCAAACTATTTCAAGAGAACAAAGCTCTGATACCAATTGTTACAATGAATTTAGAATAACTGAGAGGGGGGTGAATCAATTATCCTTAGGTCCATATGTGCCCATATAAAACTTTATACCACTTCAACAACTCAGATCTTCTTGGCAGCAATAAACAACAAAAGTGTGTAGTTTACTGTACTAATGAAATAAGCTTACAGAAACTTAACAGTAAAACACAACATAAACATTCACACATTTTGACACCATGATTTAATGTGGAAACCCAATATGGGAAAAACCACCAGTAACATGCTACCAAAATTTCACTCTTTTGAAGTGATGCCCTGTTAGGAGCCAACCCTATTAAAGGTTAGAAAACACACTATAAAATGTGACCTGGTAAAAGGATTTAATCACACTATCAGGAGTCGCCTTGTTAGAGGACTTAGAACATTCCAATCTGAATTTCACCTTGTTCAAAGGATTTATACAATGACTGTTAGGTCAACCTGGTTAAAGGATTTGAACTGATATAATGGTTAGAAAGTAATCAGCAGGTGTGTTCTGATACATACAACTTACTTTGCAAATCCAAATCTAATTTCAGCTTTAATGCTAATCAACTGAGTGGCCGCCATTTTCATCTCAAACTTTAGATCTGCTTGGAAATTCTTCAAGCAATCTCTCTCTACTTCTCTACTTAGTCCCCTTTGCTAGGTCTTGTCAATCAGTCAATTAACCATGCAATACTCTTGCATACAACTTCTCCTTACACTTGGATACAATAACAATAACCTCTGTAGGTTATATTATACCTCTTCATCTAGGTCAGATAGATATTTTGCCGCTTAATCAAGATCGTAGATCTTAGGTTAGGTCGGATCCAATGGATCATTCCATCATTACATTTAATTTACTTCTCTAATACATTCATTAATTAAAAATTGAATCCATGCGTTAATAATGGTTTCCCATGCATTAAATGAGTGTGGACCAATCTTAATTAACAATACATATCCCAATAAAATCAACTATGTCAGCCAGAGATCTCAAATCTCATCAATTACTAGAATACTGCTACTCGGTTTTCTCTATCTTCCTCAGCATTTCACTGGCACTCGACATCATCTTTTCTTTGCTCGGCATCACCATTCGCTTTGATCGACATCAAATTTTCTTTGCTCAACATCGACCTTCCAGTAATCTGTCAGTGAAAGATAAACAACATATCACTTTGCCAAAGTGCCAAATGATCAAGTACTATGGTGTATACTCATAACTCAACCATTTTCTCAGTCTTCTTGTTATCCTATTCTTCAAATATTCATCAATCAATAGATATGGTACTCAAACATATAGAAATAGTTTCACCAGTTAACATTTGACATCAATGACAAAATAACAATTGTCTACATTGTAGCAATCTTTCCAACATGACCTCCACCTAAGATGGATTGGTTTTGGTGATGATTACAGTAAGTTAGAGTGATTTGAAGACATGTGATGATAGAAGAACAGCGTGAGAGAGTAGTTGAATAGTAGCGATGATTTAAGGAGTATGTCATGGACTCCTGACAAGCTAAGTTGGAGTATGACTTTGGATAACCTATATTTTTTATGTAAGAGAATCGACTTTGTATTTTCTCTTTACATTATTAATTATATTTTTTATTGAGAGATGACTATGTAATAATTAAAGAGAGTCGACTTGTTGATGAAATATATATATATATATAAAGTCTTTTTGTAAAGCGAAGAGATGTATGATGTATGTGAACAAGTAAGGAAAGATAAATATGTGAATGGTAGATCAAAGGATGATAGAAATCATTGAAGAGCCTTGATTGAAACTATCTAAGCATTGCAGATGCTTGTTTTGTTCATTATTGAGAACACTTTGTAAAAAAAGTTTTTGTTGTAAGAGATGTAAGGTCAGTTGGCCCCTAATAGGGTGTTGTATACCTTTAATAGGGTTTTTATTCCTTTAACAAGGAAATTTACTATGTAATATTCAGATCCTAATAGGGCTAGGTCTCCTAACAGGGACACTATACTTTAGTGCATGCTTGTGGGTACCATCCCCACAGGGGTTTTCCCTTGGCCAGGGTTTCCTCGACAACAAATAAAGGGGTTATGAGTTCTGTGTTATTTATTTATGTTATTTTCATTTCTGTAAGCATATGGTTTATTTGGAATTGGTCTAAGTTTAATTTAAAGTGTTGTAATACTGATTCACCCCCCTCTCAGTATTACTCAATCCTAACAAGTTGCAGATTGTGTCTTTGTGTTTGGGAAATCAAGAGTCATTATGAAAGGGTTTTATTAAAAGATAAATATGTTTACTAACAGACTGTTACACTGAATCATTGCTACAACTTCCCAGTGCATTTTTTTTAAATATCCAACTTTCATCACAATTGTGACACACACCACCAAAATAATTTGACAGTAATATTGTACCTCTGACGACAGTTTCTATCGGATATATAACGTTACCATCGAAGTAAAACTGGGGATATCGTCACAATTGTGAAAAATGTTCCTAGTAATGACTGAAGGTAATGAAAGCATCTGACATTTTGCATTGGTGGTACAACATCCTCATAGGCCCATAGTTTGGGATAGTCATCATAATTCTGACGACTACCACTAAAAAATGTCATCAAAAATGGAGAACGTTTGACGACCTTTTGCAGAGGATGTACAACATCATTGATGCATAATTTGGGATAGTCGTCAGAATTCCAATGACTACCCTTGAAAAATTTCATCAGAGGCACAACTTTCTCGTCAGATAATTATGCTATTAAACAAAATTGGTCTTCAGTGTATCATCATCAGTAGTGCAACTCCTAATTCAGCGTCAGAGTGTCTGATGAAAAAGTATTAATGAATTTCTTTGTGCCTTTTCATCGCACTTTAGACAAATTAGTATCGTAAAAGCAATGATTGGTCATCAAAAAATGTGCATGAATGCACTAGTGATCTGATGGGCCATGGAAAGATTAATATTTATTTTTCAAATGTGTGTCAAACTTGATCTACCTTAGACAGTGAAAGACAATTAGACTTAATGAAGCATGGAAGCTATAGGATAACTACTAAGGACTAAAGGTGTAAGTCTTCAAGATACCACAACTTCATAGGATTTAGAGCTCAGCACCAAGTAGGTTTGCAGGGATGTGAATAGAAATGTGAAAGGGCATCCATAAAAATTCATTTGATATGACATGCACAATAGTCTAAAAATCACTTGCAACCGGAAAATTCAGAAAATATTTATGCTCATAGAGGAATAATTATGAGTTTTTAGAATGATAAGGGAAATTCTCCAAGGTTACTACCATATGCCAATAATTTACCTGACATTAAATGAATGCTACCATGCGCAATGAAGAAATGTATGCATATATTGAAGATTATAAGTAACACTTCTCACCAGAGTCAATTATCCAGATGTTAGCAAAATAGATGTTATAGAGAACACAAAAGATTTATAGATACATTTGAAGGAAGAATATTGGGATGAGATATAGGGGCCAAATATATAAATAGGCAGAGGGATACTCAAATGAAGGATCATAGCCAGAGGGATATTCAAAGTTGAATGGAGAGAAAAACTTTAAATCCACAAGGTTAACACTCTTATACATCTCGATGATGGCATTACAAAGAGGGACATGATGAAAAAGAGGATGAGGAGACCTTAGAGTCATGTGTGTTCTAGTAGGAACATGTTTATGAATCCTTGAGAATCTATAGAAGGATATTTTGGGAATCTTGCATCCTGGCCCTCTTTGTATCAATATCAGTAAATAAGCGATACTAGCACAACTCCTGAATATGTTAATTTTTTTGGGAGACACTCTAAATTCCATTTGGACTAAAAGTTACAGTCTTTAACATGGTTAGAAGCTAACAAAAAAAGTTAGGAAGTAGCAGATAAAGTCAGGGAATAGTTTGTTAAGCGCAAATAGTATTTTATTTTTTCTGAGGGAATCCTTTTGTAAAAAAAATTATTTTTCAAATGAAAATGTGACATGTGTAATCTCTGGCCCAAAGCTTGTTTTCTCGTTGTTTATATTAAGGTAATTCATGGCCATAAGATAAAGGTTCCAAATTCTTGATGGTATCGATAGCAAGTATAGGTGAAAGTGAAAATGTTGTAAATATAATTACAAAGAAAATAGATGAAAGTTCAGTGTCAAGCTTTAGGTAGGGTTTGGAATGAATGAAATTGTATCTTGTGTTATGATAGAAATAACATTAGATTTTAATGGAAATATATTTCATATATATTTCTCTAGTGTACAATTTTACTATATCATGAATGAAATGAATCAAGGGTTTTCCTCATTCAATGCGGTGTTGTAATGTATGTAATTGTATTATTCATGCTTTGATCTAAGGGTTCAATTAAATGCTTGAATATAATTACAGATTGGTAGGTCTTGTGCTGGGATTCTAATAAGTAGTTTGGGTTGAGATTTTTTGTTGGGATATATTGTAAGGAAGTATTATCCTAGATCTTGTGCTATAGTCAAGGTCAGTTATATATCATTGTATGTCTCATAAGTTCTCTTCCCCAATGGAATACGACACTTATTATATTTGGTAATTTTTTTACTGTCGATATTGTGTTCATTTTGCTTGCAACTTTCTAAAATATTGTTAAATCACACATAATCTTTAAATTCTATGTATTATTATTTTGTATTGTTACCATCTCATGCTTCAATAGG
Organism: Thuja plicata; assembly: GCA_018584345.1. NCBI lineage: Eukaryota > Viridiplantae > Streptophyta > Pinopsida > Cupressales > Cupressaceae > Thuja > Thuja plicata. Next base: position 2,508,067 of record MU225021.1, on the reverse strand, counting down.
TAGAGGATCACTAGGAATTAGCCATTTCATAGCATTCTCCCTCTTTTTTGAGCCCTTGTATGGGATTATATTTTTTGTGTTGGTTTTATTTACAAAAATGATGCAGGAGTGGTAAATACACTAAGGGATCACCCTCTCGGGTTTTGTAGAACCCAAAGTGCATAAGGGTTTGTTTGATCCTTGTTAGTTGGTACAAGTATTGGATATTATTAATAATTAGAGTTGGCTTCTCCATAGATAATTGAAGGATCAACTTGGTTTCTATTTTTTAGAGTAAACCCTTTTCAAGAGCCAACAAAATAAAAAATCTATTGGGGACAAAGGTGTAAATTTTTTTATTAAACCAGTCCCAGATCGTGTTATCTTATGGAGTCATGAGCTTGTGAGTGGTGACTTCAAGATCTTTGAAATTTTTGCACCAGTGTGCACTATTTGAGAAGAACTAAGAAAGAACAAAAGGATTTTCAGTAGAGATGAATCATATTTGAGCTCTTGTGATGAAGTACATGGACAAGTTTGAGGACAGAATACCTATGAAGATATATTATTGGATAAGGAGGTGTTGTAGTGCTTATGCTGGTTTTTGAACAAGTTTGACCTATGAAGAAATTCCAGTTGATCAAATATTTGTCCTCTACAAAGAGGTGGCAAATATACCAAAGAAACTAATGAAGATGTAAAGATAACTTTGAATATATCAAAATTTTCAACCAAAAAGCTAATTTGCTGCCACTAGAACACATCCAGGTATTTTATTTTTCATGGGTCAAGTGTATTTCCATGAAATTTATTTGTAGAAATTTTTTCCCTATTAAGTGAGATAAGTGATAATAAAGGGAATGGTAGTAATTCTTTTACATACTTCTGAGGTATGATTTTCAAAATTGTGTGTTAAGATGAAGAAGTATGTTTGAGTTATGCATTGTAATATCTTAAGATTGTGATAAGGGAAGAAAATAGGGAATTGAATGGTCGACTCTAAAGTTGATGTTTAAAATTTATAAGAGGCATAAGAAAACATATTGTTTTCTTGTACATCCTTATGAGGTATCAAGTGTCAATATGAAAAATATGAAGCCCTTGTCAAGTCATTGCAGAATGTTCTCTATTGAAATATATAAACAATTAAGTTATAATGGTATCCAAGGTTTCTCAAAACCTGTTCTATCAAGGTTAGGAAATATTTACCAAATTTCAATGGGAAAAGATAAGAATCTACATATTAGCATCTGTAGGAGTTTAATGATCTTATGGGATATTTTGAGATAGGTTAGGAAGATGTCTTCATGAAGCTTTTTATTCAATATTTGAAGGAAGATGCCAGAGATTGGTTTTCATATTTTCCAGTATGTTCTATCTTTTCATGGGATGAGCTAAGTGCAGCTTTCATAGAATAATTTGGTGAAAGTGTTAATCCAAGTCCATTTATAAAATGATTCATGGAAATTCAAAAGGAAGAAGATGAGTTAGTTCCTGTTTTCAATCTCATACTTGAAAAAACATTGGGTGACATTCCTAGAAACTACAGACCAAATGATGCAATGTGTTTGGTTGTTTACTTAGCTACATTTGATGATGAAATGAGCTATTTTATGAGAGATGGGGATACTAAAACCTTGCATTAGGCTTATATGACAACAATGGACATTGAGAACAGCTTAAAATATAGAATACCTAGGATTTATTTATCTGCAAGTGTTTTTTTTCCTATGACACCAAATGTTGAAGAAAGGTGTAAGTCAAGAAATGAAGATCAATATAAAATCATTTACATCCCTGCTAATCACATGAACCGTGTAATACACTATAATTCAAACAAAAATGTGAGTGAAGAGAACTTTTCCATGATGGTGGTTATTCCTCATGTTAATGTTAATGAAGAGAAGGTTAGTGAGAAAATATATGACACAACTGATACAGAGATGGAAATGATTTCAGCTTCCGTGCCATGTGACAGAACTATCTGTTGTCCTATCAAGGAAATCACACATAAAGTCAAGTTGCAATCTTGTGGTTCAGATGAATTTAATAGCTTGTATGAAGAAGAGTTGGAAATTTATACATCTGACGAGGACAATGTTAGTATGCAATATTTTGATGACATGGGCTCATTCTCACATGAATCAGTTATGAGTGATGTTGAGAACTAGGATAATAAGATGTCACCAGTTTTGGTTGATAATGCTATTGAGAAAGGAAGTTGCATAGTGTGTTCCAATGAAGAAAGCATGCTTCAACATGTACTTATTCCACATGAGCTTATCCAAACTAATGAATATCAAGAGTTAGTTGAGGTTTGTATGTATGGAACTAATATTACAAGTAGTTGTGCACTAGTTGTTCCATTACAAATAAATCTTCATGTAATAAATCATATTGTTTCTCAATGTTATTATCATCAGAATGTTCCTGAACTGACATGTATGGTTAGAAAAGTTAAAGTTCAATGGGGTCAGAATAGTCATGATAATTTTGTTGAACTTTATGAAGATCATAATATTGAGTATTCATATTATTAGAACCATAATGCTGAAAATTGTTCTAGTTCAGATTCTGATTCCTTTGTTCTTGATGAAAATGAGTGTGATATTGAGATTGATAGTGGTTTTAATGAAACCTTGAATGCACTATTTAATGAGGATGTAGATATGGATCAACTAGTGCTTTACCTTAATATTTTTGAGAGGGTCTTTCACATGGTTTCTAATCCTTTGTATGAAGAGACAATTGAGAATCTAGATGTCTTGAATGTTGTATCAATTTGTGAAGTGCATGATTACAATAACAAGGATGTGATTGCTGATTTGATGCCTTTTGATGAGGTTTTTTATTCTATTACTAGTTATGATGACACTATTGAAAGTGTTTCAGACTATTGTGAGCATGGTTTGTTTGATAAGGAAAGATTTCTTCAAGCTAATCTTAGAATCACTATTTGTCTCTATTGAGAATGATGCACATAAATCCCAATTAGAAGTTTCAGTTTCATGCTAGTTGGATGCGTATCTAATTATGCATGAAAATTATTTCATAATGTATATAGATGCATTACCTAACAGATGTTGCACTTATATACCACCTGATGATGAAATAAATGACAATGCATATTTCTTTGTGCATGATTTTAATAAGGGGTGTGATAAAGGATACATGGATAGTGTCAGACACAAGATTATCTTACATTTTGAAAATGCTTGTGTATGTAGTCAACATGTATGCAAGGATATTTTTAGGTTCCTCATCACATATAGATGAGAATTAGATTTTTGATAAGGTTAAATAATGGTATTTCATTTTTGTGGTTTGGGGCTTCCAATTAAAGAGATGATTTGACTCTCTTCCAGCTGTAAGAGGAGACCTATGGATGAGGCATGTAGTCTTCTCCCTACATATCTGAGATATTTCTATGCTTGCAAGAGGTATACATCTCCAAGAAGTGACTAGTGAAATTCTTGAACTATCAGTTCATGGATAGTTCTTGAAGCCCTACTTCTCCTGAAGTAGTTTTTTATCCATGAATAGTAGAATAGGTTTGTTAGTAATAACTAAGAGGGGGGTGAATCAGTGGCCTCAAAAATATTCCAATAATCAACCCAAAAACTTAGTACCACAATATTAATCCTCTATTTATCTTCAGTTCTATAAGATGAATGCCTTCAAATACTATTATCAAATTACTACTGCTCGGAATGCTTTGTAAAACCTTATACTATATGTTTACCGAATGGCAGTATGTTAATTTACCAAAAGACGGTAAATTATCTAGACTATACAGATCAATCTAGTTAAGCTATGTGTAATGACAAACACTAAAGTAATGACTCATAAACACATTGACACATGGATTTTTAACGTGGAAACTCTTTTTAGGGAAAAACCACTTGGGATCGATAACCCAAAATTTTCACTCTTCTAAAGTGAGCTCGGTGAAGAGCCAACCTTGTTAAAGGTTATAAACACACTATTAGGTATGACCTTGTTAGAGGATTTAAAATTTTAGTCTATCACTTGATATCGAGCATCTCTATGCTACCTTCCTGATCAAACACTCACTTGGCTTGTTAATAGGTATCTGGCATCTCATGTTATCTTCATGATCAAACTTTTTGATACTCCTTGGGATGTATCTCAATATAGAAAGGATCTTTAAATCCTGCTCAGTTAAGAGACTTTTTGAATCAATGGTTAAACTAAAACAGTATGATTTATTCACATATACAACTTATACTTGCAGATTTTCAGATCTATGGTAATCTCATAAACCTGATCTGATCAATATATCCCTTTTTATACATTTTCTCCACTTTGATTCTGCTCGGTGATGCTATGCTCTATTGCTCGGTGTCTGCAAAAAAATTTAGCTCTTTCCTCAGCTTGATTGATCAGCACTGTATGAAGTTTCTCTTCATTAGTTTCTCTTCAGCATCCTCTTTTTATTCATTCACCCACCCAATTTGTAATGAATTGAATTGTCTCTTTATAGACATGATATCACCGTTGTTAGGTTCTTGATTTTCTTGATCTTGGCGTAATCCACAATTCTTGCCAATTAGATTTAAATCAAAACTCTTGTTTTATCTCACCGATATCTTCTTGCCAACTAGACAAAACAACTTTAAATCCTTTACTTATCTTTGGCTTTGTCTTGTTGATGAAAACAAAGATAACTACTAGTTAAGTCCATGTTTAGCTCTGTCAGCTAGATATTTTGTCTTTTCATAACTCAAGTTAATTTTGGTGTTTAACTCTTTGATAGCTTTGGTCAACACTCCAATTCTCCTCGGGCTTCTCCATCGGTTCACACTATGTTTCTGGCCGTTATTTATGATTTTGATTCTTCTCATCGTTAATTTCCTTTGGTTTTCTTGCTCAGGCATCAGTGTGACTTGACTTTCGGTGATCTCTATCTATCGGTTTCCACTGACCATCGGTGTTTAAAGTCACATTGTGAATGCTTTTCTTTTATGCATTACTGAAAGCGTAATCTTTTCTTCTTTGATTTTCTAAAGTCTTTGACACTTTTATTATAACCGATTAGATTATATCAAGTTTACATCAATGACAATACAATCCATTAACTGATTTAATGTCTTGCATTATCCTTCTGCATTTCAGTGATCAACTTAACATCTTCAAACATTCAATTAGTTACATGTCATCAATCTCTCCCTTTGGCATTGATGGCAACATATTAAATTATCATACTATACTATCACTAATACAATATGAAATATACAGTTTCATCAAGCTTTCCTAATGTAACTATTAAAATTTTTGGCTCTCGATAAGCTCAAATAGCTTAGATTTGTTTCATGCAAAGTGGTCATCTTCAATCTTCAATCCCTTCACTGGATAGATGTAGCATCTAATGTCTCTATTCTGATATGTGCTCTACCATTATTGTTCCTCTTCCTGATAATCTATTTTTCTTTTGACAACAATCTTTCACTTTGTATGAACTATCTCCCTTTGTTACTTCTCTCGCTTATATGGATATTTCATATGTAATCAATTTCTCTCCCTTAGAATATTGATTAAATACTCCTCATTCTCAGGAACTTCACTTCATGGATAATGATGTAATCTCTCCCTTTATCATATCTCTCCCTTTATGATAATGAAAATCTCTCCCTGATGATAATGAGATAATTCTCTCCCTTTGACAACAATTCCAAACAAAAACACTTCTCCTTGTTTTTATCATCTTCTATCCTTTACATAATATATTCCTTGAATTTCCCTATCCATCAGCAATACAATGTCTCTGGTGTTCAGTGTAGATTTGTACCTTATTGTGTATAGATGTATCTGCTATTGTCCATCTCAATGTTTGCATCAACATGAATGATCTTCAGATTTGGTATAGTTTGATGCAACCTCCTAGTCATCTCACTGACCGATAGACAAGGGTTGGACCCCTAGTCTCTTTCTTAGGTACTCAAATGTATCATTTGGTAATGGCTTGGTGAATATGTCACCTAATTGTTCCTTTGATTGAACATATTCCAGTGTCACTTCCTTTTCTTGCACCTGTTCTCTTAGATAGTGATACTTGATAGAAATATGCTTTGTCTTAGCATGTATGACTGGATTCTTAGAAATGTTTATTGTACTAGTATTATCACATTAGATAATCACTAGTTCAAGGATCTTCATATTCATACCTTCCAACAATTGTTTGATCCATGCAATATTAGATAAATTTGCAGCAACAGCCACATACTCTGCTTCTATAGTAGACTAAGAGATGCATCCTTGCTTCTTGCTAATCCATGTGACAAGTCTATCACCTATGAAGAATGATCCTCTAGTTGTGCTCTTTTGGTCATCAATATTTCTAGCCCAATCAGCATCTGTATAGGCTTGTAGCTCAAATTTTCCTTCTCTTTTGTACCATAAGCCATAGTCCTTGGTGTTCTTCAGATATCTCAGAATTCTCTTGACAACAGTCATATGTGATTATTTGGGATTGGCAAAGAATCTTGTAACTATTTCAACTACATGTGCTATATCTAGTCTGGTATGTACAACATACATCATTTTTCCAATCATTGATCTATACAAGGTTTGGTTTACCTCAATTGATTTGTCTTCTTTTGTCAGCTTACATCCAGTAGCCATAGGTGTTCCAACTAGTTTGGAATCTTCCATCTTGAATATCTTTAGCACTTCCTTGATGTATTTGGACTGAGTGATATAAATGCATACATCTTGTTGAAGAATCTGTAGAAAAAGAAAGAATTTGATCTTCCCAAACATAGACATTTCAAATTCCTTGCTCATTTCATTAGAAAAGGATTTGCAAAACAATTTATTTCCCCCAAAAATGATATCATCAACAAAAATTTCAGCAATCAGAATATTACCATCGGTATCTTCTTTTAAGTATAGATTTTTATTTTCACTTGTTCTAACAAATTGTATGCTAATGAGATATGAGTGAAGTCTTTCATACCATGCTCTAAGTTCTTGTTTCAATCCATACAAGGCTTTGTGTAGTCTACATAACATGTTTCTCTTGTCTGGATCAACAAACCCTTCTGGTTGTTCAATGTATACCTCTTCTTCCAGTATTCCATTTAGGAATGCAGATTTGACATCCATCTGGTATACCTTGAATC